>ML392998.1:1638-35675 GCA_005239525.1 Nicotiana knightiana
CCCTGTTTCGGTCAATTCCGAGTTTTGACAAGTTTAAGTGTTTCCCGGTTGGAATAGAAGTCTCCTACACGTTTAGGGTTTGTCCTAAACATATAAATAGACCCCTAAAACACAACTTAACGAGGGATTGGAAGGCAGACGAAGGATTCGAAGAGGAGAGAAGGGATTCGAACGGCAAGACATCAAATTGTACAGATTTTCTTTATTACTCTATAGTTTAATTATGCAAGTTATTTTAGATTGATTCTTATGAATTTGTTTAGCTAACTTCTTTAATCTAGGGTTTTGGTAGAACCCATTGGAGGATAAACTTATTGTATTATTAATATAGTTCTGATTGGTTGATTAATCTCTATTTGTTCAACTACGTTCTTGTTGTAGTTAATTGAATGACCATCAATTAGATGTGCCTATTTATTATGTATCTACTTGAGAGAGAGTGCATATTTAGGTAGTTGTTTGAACAACGTCACTCTCGGAGTATAGATGAAAGTCATCGAGGGTTTAGAGGTTGGATTAGAGATAACGATACCTCGGGTGCAATCTAAAGTGAACTGTAATGCAATCTAGCTAGCGTAACTTGAGAGAGTGCGTCTAGTAAATTATCATAATTACTTGAGAGAGATTTATGGTAGATAGAGTGTTCATGATTGATAGAAACAACTAATCAAGCTATATGAAGTATCCGAGAAGTAAATTCACCGACGGGGGAAACCATAACCTTAGATCTTTATTACAATTGTTTACACCTTAGCGTAGTTAATCTTTAGTTTTAATCTATAGTTTTAGTAATTTAAATAATATCATGTGACAGTTGAGTATTCTAACAGCTTGACACCATAGATGTCAAAGCAGTCAATTCGACACCATTATTGTAATCCTTTTGTGCATCACTTGTAATAACCTCAATATTTCTAGGCGATTTTTTTTTGAACTTCTGCCTCAATTTGCACGTCTCCTTGTTCTAGATCTCGACTTAATCTTGCGTCATTCTTCACTCTGATTAATTGATAAGACCCTATTCTTTTTTCTTTTTTCTTTTCTATCTAAATTAAAAAAAAATAATGTATTAATAAAAGCCCCTTTGGAGGATTTTAAAGGTAGGGCTTTCGTGTTTCTTTTCTAGAACAGATATCTCAACATATATCTTGAATCTTTTCACATTAGAAAATAGGGAGTAGCACTCTTATTTATAATATTCCAAAAATTAGTTTAACTAAAACTAGGAAACATATTCCAATATTGTTATGACTACACTTCCTATTTAGATATGATTAAATAACCTAAAAAATACTAAATACTAAATCCTAAACAATTTAAGTTTCCTAGCTACTCTAACTTTGAATTAGTATTAGAGATGACAAAATATTAAGATTACAAAGTTTTCCTTTGTATATATGAAGTAGGATTTGCATCCAAATTTAGATGATGAGAATGAAAGGAGATTGTTTTAGCGCCCTAGAATGGGCCGGAAGGACCTTTGTCAAGAGATTTTAGGGCTACAACCGGGTCCTTTGTATTTTGTACCCCTAATGTATCTACTCTTTTGGTATTTGCACCCTGTCCTACGTTTTTCTTTTTATAATAATGATCCTAACCTGTTTATTTCCTTGCAAAATAATAAAATCGTTCTTTTAAATTTTCCATGGGGCAAAATGCTTATGCTTCACGAATACCAACTTCCCCTTCTTCCTTTTTCTTTTAAAAATAATGATAGTATTCAGATCAAATTATGCACCAAACTACCTTCCAATATTGTATGGGGTATTAATTTTGCGGACCAATACTAAGATAAATAAAAAGAAATTATCTAGCATTTTTTTTCTGCTGCACCAAATTGAGAAAAACAATGCGATCCTAGTAGAATTTCCATGGTGGGAAGTTGTACAAAATGGATGAAAAAGTTCATCATCTCTTTTGCTCTTTGTTTCAACAACACAAACTATATGCATGATCGTGGTTGATAAATCCGCTAGGCAAGTCACCGATGAACTATCCATTTAATTGTTCATTTTAATAGTTTAAAGTCATTGATTTTATTTCATAAAGAACCAAGAGTAAATGACCGTAGGAACATAAAGCATAAAATAAACATTAGGGTGGATTAGTATGATGATAGGCTATAATTGAGTATTTTAGTCGCTTGTTACACTCTAATTTACTGCACTTTAACTGAGTTTGAGCTTTAATCGCTAGTGTTTTGCACTAATTGTGTATTTTATGCCTTGTAGGAGTGATTCCGAGCTATGTAGATGTTATGGAATGAAGTCAAGTGATTTGGATCTTTGAAGTATGAGTGAAAGCCCAAGGAATTAAGCCTAGATCGTATTCGGGGGTCAAATTTTATAGTTAAGAACAAACGAAGACTCAAGTAGGCATATTGTGCACTGTCTAGTAAAATAGACATAACTCTTTCCTCCGAACTCCATTTGGGCTATATAATATATGGTTGGAAAGCTACTCAAAGGGATACAACTTTCATGTTTATGTTTTTTCAAATTCCAAACTAAACAGGATGAAAAACGCGGACGAAACCGAGACCGTGGACCTGGACGCGGACTGAGGTAGTGCACTGGGAAAGTACCGCGCCCGGACCGTGGTTGGGACCGCGACCGTGGTCGGGCTGCCAAAAAATTATCCTTTTTCGCGTAGAAGAAGGTATAATTATTTGGGCCCGACCCGACTTGGTATATATACATGGAAAAATGGTATTTTGAGAAGGTTGGACATATTTGAGATACAGATTCGACCTAAGGAGGCAGAGACACAATAGGAGCAAGGCGGAGAATTCTTCTATGAGTTTTTCCTTCCTCTTCCGATTTTTCATTGTTGGTTATGATTTTTAGTATTGTAGTTTTACATACTATTATAGATAGCTAATTTGTTGTCTAGGGTTTTGATGGAACCTTTTGTAGGATAAATTCTTGTTATGCTTTTATATAATTGAGCCGTTGGATTTCTCTATTTGTTCAACTACGTTTATATTGTGGTTGGTTGAAGAGCTCTCAATCGACTGTGCCCATTTAGTGTGTATTACTCGGGAGAGAGTGCATATTTAGGTAGTTGTTGAACAACATCACTCCCGACGTATATAAGGGATCAATAACGAAGGGTTTAAAGGTGGGATTATGGATAACGAAACCTTGGGTGCGATCCGAGTGAGCCGCACTTAATGCCAGCTAGCGTAATTTGGGAGAATATGTTTAGTAAATTATGGTAGTTACTCGGGAGAGAATTACAACACGCAGAGTGCTCATGATCGGTAGAGAATACATAGGCGAAATTGTAGGGAACATAGCGGGAAGGATTCCAATATTTGGAGAAATCATAACTCTAGACCTCCTTAGTTCTGTCTCAAATTTCATCATTGTTAGTTGATAATTTTACTGCTTTATAATAGTTGCTAGTTAATTAGATAGAAATAAATATTATAATCTCTATAATTAGAAAATTGTTTGGACTTGTGTTTCTTAGCAATATTGAACAATTATAGCTAAGCCTTAGTTCCCTGTGGGATTCGACTCTGGACTTAATATCCGGATTATATTGACAACGACCGCTTAGTCCTTTTTATAAGGCATAGTTGGGCGTGATCATAGTAAAATTAATAGACAAAAGCTATGAATATCTACTAGAAATTCTCAAAATCAGGTGTCACAAGTGCACGAGCACACTAGTAGAACATACAAAACCTCCTACAACTATTGTCTGCAATAAGATAGACAGAAAAGTAAATACAAAAAGGAGCAGACTTCGGGTGTTACAAAACGGAGCATAGGAAGCAACTCACCACTAAGTCTCCGGATAGCAGGGTACCCGCCTGACTGACCCCCAGATGCACCCGCCTCAGATCATGCACGATTAGTGCACAAGTGTAGCATGAGTATATAAACAATGTGTACCCAGTAATTATCTAGTCTAACCTCGAAAAAGTAGTGGACATTGACACTTGCTAGAAGTCAATAAATAAAGTATAGGAATTATAAATAGGCATGAAATAAAACAATAACAATAGAATTAGAAATAGAAAATAATGATTCTTAAACATAATATCAATTTAAATCTCCAACTATCACATGTCAAATTTTTAACACATAAGAGCCACCAAGTAATTCACTCTTAGGTCAATAAATAAATATCAAGTATATTCGGACTCCTAGAAATATCCCACAATTTATGCCGAGGTCGTATGACCTGACCCAGAATAATGTGTATACTGCCGAAGGTCGACCAACACGAACTATATATGCATCTAATATTCTGTTGAGACGTTCGACTCGATCTACAAAAATAGAGAAACTCTACAAACCCCGATCAACGACTACTACATAGGAATAGTACTCAAAGAAGGCATAATTTTCGCTAACATTCAAGTATTTTGTCAAAACTCAAAGTAATGAAGCTCAATCTCATAAAATTATTTATCCAATTTCAATTATAAATTCAAACAATTAAAGTAACAAGTTGGGTACAAATAATACAAGTAATGTATGGTAAAGTCCTAAGCCAATCCGGACATTAGCATGATTTTAGCTACGTATAGACCTTCATCACATCGTGCATACGTAGCACCTATAATTATTAGAAATAACTATTTAAAACACCTACGAGGATAATTCCCTATTAAAAGGTTAGGCAAAAGACTTACCTCGTTCCCAAGTCCTCTTCCCGATCTACAAATCACACTAATAGCCTCAAATCAGTGCCGAGCAATCCGGAACTACTCAAAGGTCATACAAACTAATCAATATATACTTAAAAATTTATAATTTAATTATTAGGGTAAATATCCGACCCAATTTGGAAAATAAATGTTACTCATAACCTCACGAACACAAATATATAATTTTTACGCAATTCCACAATTATTTTCGTGATTTAATCTCATTTTTATCAAAACCTAGGTTTTTCAACAAAATCCAAAATTTCCACATTTTCATGTTAAAATCTACTCATATTCTATGTATTTAACTTACATTAAGTAGAAATCACTAACCTTATAGTGCTTGGTGAAAACCCTCCTCCAAAAAGCTCCAAATTCGGCCAACATAATGAGAAATGGGAAAAATATACCTAATTTCCCACTTTAAATTGTATTTTGCCTAGTTGACCCTTCTTCGCGATCGCGGATGCTGATACCCAATTTTTTCCAAAATATATTTAAAATTGCATATGTACCTTCAAAATCATGCATTAAAAATGATTGTTATTTTTTCATAATTTTCCTATATTTTGTCTTATTTATCTAGCATTTTATTTCCAATAAATAATTACAAAATCGCATCACAAATGATTTCAAAGGCATTTATTGATTTAATTCATTGTTTATGGTCCTAATAAGATCAAATTATTTCATAA
Source organism: Nicotiana knightiana (assembly GCA_005239525.1). Lineage (NCBI taxonomy): Eukaryota > Viridiplantae > Streptophyta > Magnoliopsida > Solanales > Solanaceae > Nicotiana > Nicotiana knightiana. The sequence continues at coordinate 6,997 of ML392998.1, forward strand.
TTAGCCAAATTGACATCTTTTGGATATAATTGCAATAGCTTTGCAACTATAGCCTAAGCATGTAATTTTATACTATATTTTTACCAGAAATTAGCCTTCTATATTTTTAAATATCAAATAACCATTTTAAGTTATTTCCATGCATATGATTCATTTTTATAAATAGTAATTACCTTATAAAACTATTTTAATTAAACTATCTGGATATGTAACAAATAGCCCATGCCTATTTCAATTTTAGCCTAAATTGATTAATCACTCCCTATTAAACCAGCCCAAACCTGATTAAATCAAGCCCAAATACCCCAAGCCCAAATCCATTAATCCCCCGAACCAATGTGTTGTTTAATCTGGATTGTTGATCAATTTTTTATCAACGTACCAGATCCCCCATTTCCATAATTAACCTAATAGTCTACCCCCCCAAACCCTCATACTCTCATTTCTCCTCTCGCACTCCGCCGTCATCTCCTCTCTTCTTCTCTCAAAGTCTCTCTGCCCTAACCCTAATTCCCCCTCGCCGGTGCTCTCATGCCGTCGACTATTGGGGCTTACCACCATCCTCCAGCCTTAATGGCTCTCATGTGCCGGGATTCCTGCGTTCCTTGAGGTCGGGCTAGTGCTCACCATTCTCAGGCCACCATGGCTCGATCGAGTAAGATCTTTCCTTTTTTCGGCTAAACATATGGGTTTCTAAGCTGGTCTCTCTATTTCTGGGTTATTTTCTAGAAAACCCTAACCTCTTCTACTGTAACTCTTAGATCTATCACATATCTGGGGTCTTTCTGAGATATTTTCGTTTGTTTCATGAAAAACCTTTCGATTTCTCAAAGCGTCTCTTTATTATTTCATTAGGGTTTTCAGAACTTTTCTTCAAAATAAATTTTTGGTAATTTAACGTTGTTCTCTGATTTTTAAAACGACCTTTTGTTAAAATTGCTTTTTAGTCATAACTTGTTATCATAAAACCTTAGTTTTAACACTTGTTATAATTCTGAGTCCGTCCTTGGTAATATGTTCGTGTGCTTGTTTCTCATGAACACTCTGAGTTTCTGTGATTTTACCCTATTATGTTCAGTAGGGTTTCTGATTCTAGCTTTTTTCGCTTATATTATGTTTATTCTGTTAATTCCTCTAATCGGTTTTATCTTCTCTAGTCGAATCCCTGATTCTATGTGATTCTTACTTTACTATGTTTCTGATTTTACTTCTTCTTGCCTATTATGTGTTTATTCAGTTTGTTCATAGAAATTTTGTGTTAATTCTCCCCTTAATCAGTATTGTTCCTATTTGAATCCCTAATTTTCTGTGATTAACACCTTTTACTGATTTCATGTGATGATATCTTTACTGATTTCCGACCTCTAAGTTATTTTCTCGCCTTATTTTATGGTTAACTATACTGTTAATTGATTCTTATGATATTTCCTTAATTAGAACCTTATGTACCTAGTCCTAATTACCTGTTCTTTACTTGCACTGTTTGAATTATTTCCTTATCTGTTATGCTCCAGTTACACATTGATTTCTTTCCTTATTTGTTACATGTTCTTACAGTTTGAAGTTAACTCCCTTAATCAAGGGATTACTTGCACTAATTTTGCTCTAATTGGTTTTGAGTTACATAATTTACTACCTAATTGTGATTCTTACCTTATTCTACCTAGTTTCAAACTATTATATATATATATATATATATATATATATATATATATATATATATATATGCGCTCTATCATTAACACAAACGCACGAACACATTGGTTCAAAAACTATCTNAATCCACTAAACACACACGAACACGCTAGTTCAAAAACTATCTCTCACACTCAAAGCTTTCAACTCTCTTTCTGTGTCACTTACTATTATTCTAAGTTAGCCAGCTGCAAGCCAAGGCTAACTATTGTGCTCTCATGTCCCTTCACTTTTGTGTTTACTGTCTCTTTACTGGTATGTTCTGATTTTATATTCAAGTCCCAAAACCAATATGTTTTTTTACTGCTTCAATTTATCATGTTCCTAATCTGTTTCTATCTATTGTTTTTCTATTCAACATGTAATTGACCTCCTTGCATCATTGCTTCATCTAGTATGCTAGTTACGTCTTACCTCTTTAGGGTTAGCATGTTCTTATAAACCTGTAATTTGTCTCAATGTAACTCTACTTTGTTTTGATGCTTGTGTACTGGTTGCCTAGTTCTGGCATGCATCTATTGATTTGTTACCCTAAGTTGTCTTGATGCTATGCTCAATCATGTTTAGTATGAAATCCTACACTATGCTATCTCCCAATCCCATGAATCCCCTAGAGCACTTCTGATTCTGTAACTATGTTCTAATTAGCACAGTTGAATCTATGTGTTACTACCTTCACCAAGTGCAAACGACTTCTGTCTGTTATGTGTTCACCATACCTGCTCTACTTGTCCCCAATCCCCAGTTATCCCTGAGTGAAGGGTAGTTCTCTGAGTATTGTTGAACTTGTTTGACTGACCTGCTGTTTGTTTAAATTACACAACTGTTTTCAAAAGCTGTTTTACTAAAAAATTCTCCAATTATATAAAACTACTTCAACTGGTTCTCTTTTTCAAATGCTGCTTTCCTGTTAAACCTTTTCAAAACTATGTCAAGCACTCTCACTCTACTCTTAGGTCCTTAAGTTCTGCCCTCCAGTGTATGACTGCCTTGGGATTCCTGTGAGATCCCTCTGAACTCTGATGCACTAGGGCTGGCACTTCCACACTGCACTTACTCAATTATGGTTGTGAAATCTGGGTGTGAGCACTTCCCGGGATCCCTTGAGGTCCTTAGGGAACTCTGACACACCCGGATATGAGAAAGGCTATGAAACATTTGGGCATTTGAGGTTCTGAGAATCTGGGCCTGTTTTCAGGCTCCCTATAGTGTAACTTCTTATTTTTCTTTATCTATTTGTGTAATTCATTCACATTGGTTTGTAATAATTATTGTAAACGGATATTGGAGATTGATAGTGAAAAGGGGAGCCATGTCTGTTGTCGATATCAATGGGGTAGAAACCATGCCTTAGGCTTACATTTTTATGCGCGCATTAGAATCCATGTTTAGGACGAATACATTCTATATTTCATCATCTCATTTGACATTATTTTCATCACTTAGAAATCCTACGTCTAGGCTAAATAACAACATTAACATAAAAACTGTTGCTACTGCATATTCTGAAATCATGCTGTAACTTCCTGTGCATCTAGAAATCATGTTTTATTAGGAATTTTGCATATAAATCATTCTGCATCTTATAATGTTCATACTAGATACCCTGTTTTAGGATCTCACTAAGACACACCTAGCTAAACTACTGATGCATGAAAAAGGGACACAAGACAGTCTCACATATAATTATCCTGTGTTAGTAAAACTGGTAATAATCCCTGTGTCTTTGCAACAATTAGAAAATCATGCTTTAGGTATAACAACTTCCCAACAGTTTCTTTAACAATTCTGGTCACTATTGTGCATTCCCCCCCACGCCTAGGCAAGCCTTAGGTAACAAACCTTAATAAAACTGGAAAACTATTGCTTTTGTGTTTACTGCTTAATGGTTAACATGCTTAAAATTAGTAGGCAAACTGGTTAGGGCCCCTGCTTCTGGGTTTATAAAATTGAAACTGCATATCTTCTGTGTTTTGATATTCACTTAGACATCATGTTTTAGGATCCTGTTTAATAATACTGCCCTTGTTTGTGTTTTGATTCGTGCTGATTACATGCATTATCTGTGGAGGTAAATATGAGCCTCTTAATTGCTCTTTCCTGCCTTTATCTGCTAAAGTCCTATTTGTTCTTGTCGTTCGCCTAGTATTTTCTCCTTTTAACTTAGGGGTCTGTCTAGAACTGCCTTTAAGTAGAGGTCCTAATCTCCTCTAGGACCATTAAGGAGGGAAGGGTAACAACAAGCATAAAGGTCGTTAAATAAACTCGCTTAATAACCATTAAGGGGTGGGAAAGGGTAGACATGGATATGATGACCGGTACGCTAATGCCACGTGTAGCCCATTTTCTGAGGAGTGATTACCGGGCATTGTACTGATTTGATCCTATAGGATAAACAACCTAGGAACCCTATCTTTAGCACATATGTGTGCTTAGACTGCGAATCTTCTCAAAAACCTTTATTTGTTTACCTATGTGCTTTTGTTGCTTATGTGTTTCCTGTTTTAAAATTCACAAAGTTTGTTTGGCCGGGAACCACAGTTGTGGACTTCGAGGGGTGCCTAACACCTTCCCCTTGAAGTAATTTCAAGCCCTTACCCTATCTCTAGTTATCCAATCTGTGTTTGTAAATGACCCTTAGTAGGTGTCCTAACGCACCTTAATTTGTTAGGTGGCAATTCTTCAATTCCTTACCCCTTTCCCAAAAGGAAACGAGTTGCCCCAATAATGTCGAATACCCTGACCGATTCGAAAGGAGAGGGAGAGAGAGGGGGGCGCGGCAGTGGAAGTTTCACTCACGACTATTAAGGCAAAGCTGCCATCGCCCAGAATTTCATCATCACGAGCACGAGAGCAGACTCACGACCGCGAAGTCTTGCCCAGATTGAGCTTCATGAACGCGGTCAAACCTTCGCAAACGTGAAGGGTAATAGCAGTTGATCCCTCCCAGGCCTCGTTCTATACGAGAGGGTCTTCGCGAACGCGAAGACCTAGGGACTTAACCTACGCGAATGCGAACAACAAATCACCTCTTCCTTAATCCTTCATCGCAAACGCGTGAGGACCTTTGCGTTCGCGAAGAAGGAAACCAGAACCAGTAAATTCCAATGTTCTGGACTTAGCTCCGGATTGTCCGAAACACACCCGAGCCAGCCGGGATCCCGTCAAACTGCACCTACAAGTTTATAAACATAATATGGACCTGCTCGAACCCTCAGAACATATAAAACAACATCAAAACTAAGAATCGCATCCCAAAACCAAATTAATCAACTTATGAACTTCAAACTTTTTCAACTAGCTCCGAACGCGTTGAATCATACTTAGACAACTCGGAATGACGCCAAATTTTGTGTACAAGTCATAAATCACCACACTGACCTATCCTTAGGCTCGGAATCTCAAACGGACCTCGATAACACCAAAGTCTACTTCAAACCAAATTTAAAGAACTTGAAAACCTTCCATGCACCAACTTTCAACATTAAATGCTGAAACGCTCTCGGATCACCCAAACTCGATCCGAACAAACGCCCTAGTCCAAAATTATTACGAACCTATTGGAACCATCAAATCCCTGTTTCGAGGTCGTTTACTCAAAATGTTGACTCAACTCAAATTTGGCCATCTTAGGCCACTATTAATGAACTAGGTGTTCTGATTTCAACCCGAACCCTTCCAAAACCAAATCAACCATCCCCGCAATTCATAAAATATTAAAATCACATACGGGGAGTCTAATTTAGAGAAGCGGGGATCTAGAAAGTAAAACGACCGATTGAGACGTTACAAGTACTATACTCATTCCTTCTTTGTGACAAGAAACGTGACCTCAATATTAACATACATTTTAATATTTCTTCAGTTATATTTTTAATTCAGTTGGCAAGATTTGAGGGGCTTGTGTCTTTAGGTCACCAGTTCGAGTGTTGCGTCAAGCGAACTAGCTTGGGTATTTAAGTAGACAAGAGTAGAGGACCTCACCATCCTCAAATTTCAAAGATCGACCCGACAGTAAACTCCAGACAGATTTCTTGGCCATAAAAAAAAAATATTTTTAGCTCAAACCAAATTCAGAAGGTACACTATAGACCCTTTCACTGGTCACACTTGCGCAATATTAGCTCTTCTCGTCGTCCCGTACAATTCTATTGTCGCCCAATTAGTCACAACCCACCATACTTGACACTTGCGGGTCCTGAAATTCTTACCAGAATATATCTATTGAAATGTATTTAATTAATGATCTTTACAATCATCTTAAATAGTAGACCTAAATCAGCCTAGTTTTAGAGTGGGTAAGGCTTATCATCATCCAAACAAAACAAGCCGATATTAATATTTTGAAAAACGAAAGGAGAACTTTGCCACAACGCCGGGAGTTGTCATCATGTGACCAAAAAGTCGTGAATTTAAGCCGTAAAACTGTCTGCATGTAAAAATGCAATGTAAAGCTACATAGTGCATATACATACAGCCCAACATAAGTCTACATAAATTCCTACATTAGACCAAATGTTATCCGATCCTAATGCAGAGTTATGCATAACGGAAACTAGTGTACAGATCTACCCTTTCTTACGACATGCAAAACGAAAGGAAAAACAGTACGTCTCAGCGCATCCATCCTTTCTTGTTATGATCTGATTATGTACATGAACTGTAGCTATTGGCAAATGTGTTAAAACATAAATTAGAAAACTGTTAGAAGAAACAGAAAATCTGTAAACGATAAGAAATATTCCGAGTCCACAATTTTCTTGTGCGTCCTTAAGGAATTTTAACCCCCTCACAAGTTGCCAAGGTAATGGATTAAATCCTCCCACAATGAAACGGAATAAACCTTCCTGCAACAGTGGCAATACCAACTGCAGGATACCAACGAACTCAAAGAACGGAGCAAAATCACACTTACGAATTTGAGAGAGAGACTGCGAAGTAGAATGCAGTATTTTTCATAAGGAGATTCTGAATTTTTCAGTAAGTGAAAAGGAAGCCATGCCTCGGAATTTATAGGCAGTGTGATGTCTGTTCAGGAAGAAGTTCCTGTTTAGAAGGGAAAGGCAGCGTTCAGCGTTTTGGATTATACATTCCAGTTAATTCCGTTAATGAACTGACTGTCACTTAATTAATTCTTAAATAATTAATTAAATAACTTTTGTCCAAAAATAATCTTATCGATCGATCATTTGACAAATCCAAATCCAAATCAAAATCCAAAGCCGAAACCGAGCCAAGCGACGACGACGACGCGAGGGTTCATTCTCTTCAACTCCTTTTAAGAGCTCTAAGAAGTGATTCTATATTTATACACACAAGTGTAGTTGTCTTTCACCAATGTGGTACAAAGTTCATGACAAAGCTCACTTGATTCAAATTTTCATTTCCCTCCATTTTATTTCCCACCATTTTTCTATTCACACTCCTTGTCTTTAAAGCCCAATGGATTTAAAGTCCAACAATCCCACATGAATGGGAATGGCTGTAACAAGAATGATCATAGATGAGAGCTGTGTGATTTGCAAGTAAGGATTAATTGCATCTGGATAAGTAGGTTTCAATTTGAACTTTCCATAGTGAACATATGTCGGATATACTCGGTGAATCGATAGATTTGATATCTTTGAACCGTCGAACTTTAGTGTATACCTGGACAACCATATGTCACACAACCAACCCTTAACCGTCTTTCAGTTCTCATTGTTGTGTTCGTTTCAGCCATGAACACCGCCTGGTTTCATAATTGCGTAGAGAATTAGCCTTACAGAATTCTCATTGAAGCGGCTTCCACTTCACACTTACATAGGTGATTCCTAAATGTGTAATCCTTTAGATTGACACCACATCAAACTTAGGTAATCATTAAAGAACGTGTAAAGTTCTATCCTTGTTACTGAACATTGTCTTCATCACGAGAAGGGACCAAAGATTTTACTTTGACAATGTTGAACCGGTCAATCACAACTTTGTTTGAGCTCCTTGAACCTAGATCTCGGAATATCCAAAATTCTAGGTAGAGTTACCGCCATGATGACTTGTCNAAAGTCAGAAAATCTGGACCGAATGAAGTAGATGTCCTTTGACGTTTACTTCTTCTCGGATTTTCCTCATTAGGCATACCATCTGTTGTTTCCTCCCGATGTCGTTTTGACTTTTGGTAGGTCAATTCACTTTCCTTTTTATATGGATAAATAGTTTCAAATAATTCAGCATTATCTGATTCAATTACTGTATTAACGTGGATCTCAAGATTTTTTTATTTATGAACCAGAAAATGATATGCCTTGCTATTGGTTACATATCCAATAAATACACAATCAACCGTTTTTTATCCTATCTTCACCCTTTTAGGCTTAGGAACTTGTACTTTAGCTAAACACCCCCACACTTTGAAATATTTCAAGCTGAGTTTCCTTCATTTCCATTTTTCGTACGGGATGGACTGTGTTTTACTGTGGGGTACACGGTTGATTATTCGGTTTGCTGTAAGTATAGCTTCTCCTCACAAGTTCTGTGGTAAACCAGAACTTATCAACAAGGCATTCATCATCTCCTTTAATGTTCGATTCTTTCTTTCTGCAATTCCGTTAGATTGAGGAGAGTACGGTGCAGTTGTTTGGTGAAAAATGCCATTTTCCAAACATATTTGCTCCAAAGGAGATTCATATTCGCCACCACTATCACTTCTTATCATTTTGATCTTTTTGTTAAGTTGTGTTTCAACTTTATTCTTGTATTGCTTGAATGCATCAATTGCTGCATCTGTACTACTAAGTAGGTAAACATAGCAATATATCGTACTATCTTCAATAAAAGTGATGAAGCACTTTTTCCCATTGCGAGATGGTGTAGACTTCATGTCGCAAATATCTGTGTGAATTAAATTTAAAGGACTTGAATTCCTTTAGACAGACTTATACGGATGCTTAGCATACTTTGATTCAATACAGATTTGACATTTTGAGTTAATGCAATCAAATTTTGGCAATATTTCAAAATTAATCATTTTCCGTAATGTTTTGAAGTTGACGTGGCCTAAGCACGCATGCCATAAAGTGTTTGACTCAACTAAGTAAGAAGAAGCTTCAACTTTATTGATAGGAATATCTATTACATTTAGCTTAAAAAGGCCCTCATTCAGGTAACATTTGCCTACATACATATCATTCTTACTTAAAACAACACTATTGGAAACAAACACACACTTAAATACATTTTTGACAAGAAGTGTTGTAGATACTAAATTCTTGCGAATTTCTGGAACATGGAGAACTTGATTTAAAGTCACAATTTTTCCGGATGCCATCTTCAATGCAATCTTGCCAACTCCCTCAATTTTGGCTGTAGATGAATTTCCCATGAAAATAGTTTGGTCGGGTCATGCGGGAGCATAAGAAGAAAATAGTTCCTTGTTTGCACAAATATGGCGGGTGGCTCCAGAATCAATCCACCACTCTCTCGGATTTCCTACCAAGTTGCATTCAGANGGCCTTATGTCCGGGCTTTCCACAGTTGTGACAACTACCGTCGAACTTTTTCTTGTTCGGGTATTTCTTTGGTCCAGATTCCTTCTTTCTTTTCTTTTTATTTTCCGGTGCTTCCTCAACAATGTTAGCTCCCATTATTGCCGAGTTGCCACGTGACTTCTTTTCAGCATTTTTGTTGTCTTCTTCTATCCTTAGACGAACAATTAGATCCTCAAGTGTCATCTCTTTGCGCTTGTGCTTCAAGTAGTTCTTAAAGTCCTTCCATAAAGGAGGTAACTTTTCAATGAAGGCAGCAACTTGAAACGCCTCATTTATGATCATACCTTCAATAACAAATTTATAATTAATAACACTATTAATATTATTAATAAAATTATTGACTCGAGTCATGCCTTCAGCAAGGAGGTCATGCACTATGACTTGTAATTCTTGGACTTTAGTGATGACCGATCTAGTGTCAATCATCTTAAAATCCAAAAATTTTGCAGCAACGAACTTCTTAAGTCCAGCATCTTCCGTCTTGTACTTTTTCTCAAGAGCGTTCCATAACTTTTTTGAAGTTTCCATGACACTATAAACATTATACAAGCCATCCTCCAAACAACTTAAGATGTAGTTTCTGCTTAGGAAATCAAAGTGTTTCCATGCTTCAATTACCACAAATCGTTCAGCCTCAAGAGTATCTCCTCCCACAACTGGAACATCCTCTTTGATGAATTGTTGCAGGCTTAGTGTAGTTAAATAGAATAGCATATTCATCTGCCAACGTTTGAAGTCTGTACCGAAAAATTTCCCGGGTTTTTCTGCCGGTGCCATTGTATGTGCTGGTTTGACGAAGCAGCAGACCTCGATGAAGCACCCGTTCCAGCAACATTTCCATCATTCATCATGTTTCTGTAGAGTTGGAAACAAACAGAACTTTGTTAAATCGGTGAAGTTTTGATATCTTCAAACTGAATACCAAACCAAACATACAACACGCAACAATTGTGAAGTTTTTATATACTTCAAACCCGTACATTTATTATTCCGGTAAAGTTTTGATATACTTTTAACCGGACAGAATAATTTTTGGAGTAGAAAGCACAAAGGCTTTAGTCTCCAAACCAGTATACAAAATATAAATAACAGTTCAATATAAATTTCAACACAGAAACGTTAATTAAAATTCCTTACAAACTGCAGGATACCAACGAACTCAAAGAACGGAGCAAACTCACACTTAAGAATTTGAGAGAGAGACTGCGAAATAGAATGCAGTATTTTTCAAAAGGAAATTCTGAATTTTTCAGTAAGTGAAAAGGAAGCCATGCCTCGGAATTTATAGGCAGTGTGATGTCTGTTCAGGAAGAGGTGCCTGTTCAGAAGGGAAAGGCAGCGTTCAGCGTTTTGGATTATACAGTCTAATTAATTCCGTTAATGAACTGACTGACACTTAATTAATTCTTAAATAATTAATTAATAACTTTTTTCCAAAAATAATCTTATCGATCGATTGACAAATCCAAATCCAAAGTCGAGCGACGACGGCGCGAGGGTTCATTCTCTTCAACTCCTTTTAAGAGCTCTAAGAAATGATTCTATATTTATACACACAAGTGTAGTTGTCTTTCACCAATGTGGTACAAAATTCATAACAAAACTCACTTGATTCAAATTTTCATTTCCCTCCATTTTATTTTCCACCATTTTTCAATTCACACTCCTTGTCTTTAAAGCCCAATGACTTTAAAGTCCAACAATCCGATCCTAATGCAGAGTTATGCATAACTGAAACTAGTGTACAGATCTACCCTTTCTTACGATATGCAAAACGAAAGGAAAAACATTACTTCTCAGCGCATCCATCCTTTCTTGTTATGATCTGATTATGTACATGAACTGTAGCTACTGGCAAAAAAACCCTCCCTCCTAGTTTTGTCCCTTTTGACTATTCAACACTGAATAGAGTTTAAAAAAAAAAAAAAAAGGAGTACCCAGAAGAAAAAAGGAAAGAGAGGGTGGGGGTGGAGAAAAGTTTTCTTTCTGTTTCAATTGTGAACTTCAAGGAATTCCTTCACTTTACTAGTATTAAATCTGGTCCACTGTACAATGCTCCATCTACAGCTAAATCCTCAGGTTTCTCCCTCTCTTTGAGCCACGCATATTCATTTTGTTGTTCCTCAGGCACTGACAAGCCATCCACTGTACTTTCACCATATCAACAATAAAAAAAGAAATTAAGACAGAAAAACAAGAAACCTAGTGATTATGTCGGAGAGACAAATATTTCCATATTTAGAATGTCATTTCAAGTACAATCAATCAAATCAATTAACCATTATAGGTAAACTTTGGAGAATATAATACTAATACAAAATGATTTTAGCAGCTGGCCAATTTTGGCAGTATTTTAAAGTCTACTTGTTTCGGAAACTGTTAGCTCACCCGCCAACAATTTCTTCGAATATACTTTATGTAAGTCTTATATATCGGAGAATCAAATCAAAGTACTACTAGTAAGACGTAAATCAGAGGTATCTCTAGAAATGGATCGGAGTCCTCTCCGTGAGAGAGCGAAACCTCCAGTAGTAGACTGTCTAGTGTCTATGCTACAACGCCAAATTAGTTGGACCAGTAGGTTCCAAATATTGAATAATAATTAAATAAAAAAGAAAAGCCATAAAATTCCAAGAAATCAACTTATATATAGAAGTAGAACTCAATTTTTACTAAAAACAAAAGTAGAGTGCATTATACCTGAGAAATTGGGAAATGGGAAGTCATAGTAGTATTGACAATGGCGACCCTCAGGATCACAATAAGGTGGACCAAGCACATCAAGAACGGCGCAAGCCGTCCGTGCTGTGAAGCAGTGCATATTACCTCCATCAGCTGGATAGAGGATTGATGTCTTACAAGGAGCTCTAAACTCGGAATTCACCTTCAACTTTGCTAGACGTAGTCCAGTCCAATCCCCTGCATCATCTGATAAAGAATGATTTTTTGTTACTTAATTAGACTTCGTATTAGAGGAGGATAGAGGGGCAAATTCTGTGTGTTCAACAGAACCATTCAGCTTAAGCTAGTATACTATGTGGAAAAAGTCAAAACGGTATACATTTGGTCTAGGACCCGCTGACTCTAAATCTTGAATTCACATGTGCAGGAAAGCAGCTCATACACGTCATTATACAGTCAAAGAAATAAAAAGCGCCTACTCCTGTATTTGAGTGAGTTCATCAGCGAATAACCATCTTTTCTGTTATAGTATGGCTGCTTGAGTTATCTCAATAATAAATTTGGGAGCCTAGATCTCTACTACTATACTTTTTAAATGTACTTAAGATACTGACTATAGCCGGAATAATCATATTAATAGTTGTATTCGTAACTATTTTCACTCTCAAATCTGAATTTATATGTAAATTTTAAAGGCAGTGCAAAAGAATCCATGCAACTTGCCATTTTCAAAGAGTAAATTAACAAGATAAGCAATTTCCAAAGAACGTACTATCAGATTCAGATATATTGGCATTTGGAGTTGATTGATCAGGAAGGAGATTATCCGCCCAATCATAAGATTTGATGTGCATTTTACCAAAGAGAAGCTTGCTGAAAACTGTCATTCCAGGATGGTTATGAAGAGGAATGACTGCTGATGGCGGCAAGCAAAAGATACCAATCTACCAAAAAAGAAACAAACTATGAATTCAATGATGAGGGAGAAATGAGAGATAAAATTCATTTCATTAAAAAGTACGTTTAACTTCTATGAACTTACAATACAAAAGAATTTTAACCTATTATGTCACCTGAAAGATAACCATAAACAACTGTCAATAATAAGTGAGACTAGTGACCTAAAAAATGAAGCAAGCAGCTGATTAAACAACAATGGTAGTGTAAAATTAAAATTCTTGCATTTTACACTAGTCAGTGTATGTAGTATATGTTAACTCTTAATTTAGTGAAATAGTAAACTAATGAAAGCTCGACCTTGGCTACATACCGAGAATTTGTCACATTCATGGAGATGCAGGTACATTATTTTAGGAGGTCTTTCAGATACTGTAGTCTTGAAATATGGCATATTCGTTCTCAAGCCAACATCTGCTTCAGTCATATTATCTGTACAAAGGAAAATGGAGCAACTATATATTACAGTGTCGGATAATAAGGGGGGGAAAGGAGGAGTAGTCTTCCTCCTCAAATCCTGGACAATCATAAGCAAAGAAAAAAGAAAAAAGAGAAGGAAAAAGAATTTAGAAAAAAGATTGAGAGAAAGAAAGGGGACAGTGTCACAGTTATTTCCCAATTCCAAGAAAAAGGTTGCTCCTTTTTTAACTAACAAGACAATATAATTAGTATTTCTTACACCCAAATGCAGACAAATTCAGCTTGAAAGAAGAGTAAAGGAAGCAGTTTTATCCAAAATCTATAAGGCATTTCCGTAATGGCGGAGAAAAAGCAAGAAAAATGACAAGACACCTGGTTCCTATCGTGCTAAAAGTAATAAAATATTAGTACTAACAAACTCATCATTGTAACTCTTTTTGGAAAAACTCTTTAATAAGATCATGGAAGCTATAACGGTAAGCATTAAATATAGCTTGAGAGAGAGAGAGAGAGATCTAGAGAGGCCATTAAAAGAGAAACATACAACTAATGTTCCAAATAACGGGTGCCAATGAACAAATTCAAAATGGCAAAGCATGACCAATTTTATCAATGCCAGATCATGTCCCCCGTTTTCAAAAGTTGCACCTTGTACCTCAAGCATGACCAGTTTTGTTATGGCACCATTTTACACAAACATATTCAACCAAAATAAGTAGAAATTATATAAAATGATGACGCAAAATCAGTAGTATAACATTAAAACCTCAGGAATCTAAATAAAACATTCAATGCATGTGTAAAGATTAAGTAAAAGCAACTAGACATACCCAAAACTGCCTTGAGACGTTCAACATCTTGCGGGGACGGCACAACGCCGGGTCCGCAGTTAGTGAATACTTGTTTGCAAGTTTCATACAGTTTCTGAACCTTTGACACTTCCCTCTGCCTCCGCCTCCGCCTCCGCCTCTGACGCCTCTTCTTCGAGTTACTGTACTCCTTATCTTTCCTTTCACTTACATTTTTCTCAATCCCCATTCACCCAAATGTTAATTAAATTCAATTATATATCCAAGACGAGTAATTCAAGAAAGCTCGAATTTACTATCAGTATCCAAAAAGGCGTTACTATAAAGAAAAGCAACAAAATTTTACTGTTTTATATGAGCAGTATATAATATATATATATATATATATATATATATATATATATATATATATATATATATATATATATCCGCAGTAGGAGTTGTTAAGTGGTTAAAAAAACAGAGAAGTGAAATTTCGCATCCCCCGCTGACTGCTGATATGTGAGAGTAGATGAGTAAAAAATGAGGGAAGGGGTATATATTAATGGAGTAGTGAATACGGATGGCTTAGAGAAGAGCTCCCTAAGTACAGGTGATATAGAGAGCAAGAGACTGGAAATGTCGTAAAACCATGGGCTACTTTTCCAGTGGGCTATTCTAACAGCGGATTTCTTTCTCCTTCCCCAAAACACCACCTTCCACTTTTGACATTGTCTATTCCCTTTTACTTTTATATATGGATTGCTGCAAACAAATTTAAAATTTAAAAGTACTCCATTCAATTGAAAGAATTCTCAGTTTTTAATATTCCATAACAATAACAACAACAACAACAAAGATTAAATATCAATCCTAAATAAGTTGAGGTCAACTATATATATAATTTTACTAATCACGTTACTTTATTTAAGTCATTTCATGTCAATATTATGTAAATACTAATAGATTTCTAAAAAGTATTTATTTATTTTTTCAAACCACCCAACCAGATTGTGTTCCTGATTTGGTGGGGGGGTTTGGCAAGACCCCGACCTTGTTTATTGATACCAAGAATACAAGGAGGGGGACATCAGGCCAAAAACCTCCACAGAGCACCAAAAGGACATGATACAATATAACTACAGTATTAAAACAGGGACAACACTATAACAAGTATCAGGTCGCGGGAGGGGAGGATTGTCTATAACGATTTGACCTCCCCTCATGTTTTATTTAAGGAGGTTTTTTGAATCTGAATGTTAGTTGAGAATTACACTGGTTTGGAAAAACCATAATAAAGCTCCCATTTCCCGTCCTAACAATCCACTCTGTTCCTGTTTTCCCGCTAGTTGCTACAAAACTTCCATGGGTGTTAATATTCCAGGTATCCCCCAAAGGCATCTCCCAACACACCATAACACTAGTGATCCTAGGCTTATAAGTTTCTGTTTTATGACAAATAGTATCCCAACTATAGCTGAAATCCAATCTGTTATAGCATTTAGAAATAGTAGCATGCACATTAAAAAGAACTTGGTTAGAAATTATACAAATAATGGTGGACTTGTTACTATATTTCTTCGCGCATCTTGCTTTCCAAAGTTCCCACATGATGTAACAAGGAGTGATATTCAGAAACAATTTGTGGTGTTCATTCTTTGGTCGTGTTTGCCACCAGCAGTCCAGGACTCCTTGAACTCTAATTCCTCTGTGAGCAATGCCT
Organism: Nicotiana knightiana; assembly: GCA_005239525.1. Taxonomy (NCBI): domain Eukaryota; kingdom Viridiplantae; phylum Streptophyta; class Magnoliopsida; order Solanales; family Solanaceae; genus Nicotiana; species Nicotiana knightiana. Next base: position 22,788 of record ML392998.1, read on the forward strand.
AGTAGGCCTTCTAGGTGTTTCTGCAGCAGGTACAACTGGAGGTCGTTTGAATACCAAACTTAAGAATAATGCCATCAAGAGGTAGCTTTTATCTTAAGAGTTTCCATATGAAGAAGGACGCCTTGAAAGGAATAACTTTACCCCAAATATGAATAGCCATCGAGTCCTTGTTTGTTCTTTGTCTAAGATTTTCGAAAGCTGAAGAGCATGTAAAATTGCAAGTGTTATCCAATGACCATATGCTAATATCAGCCCTTTCATTAACACCCATTTCAGTTTGTGCAATATCTTATACTATTGCATAAAGAAGAAGGAGCTTAAATTGGGAAAATCCCATTATCTGTTAAGAATGTAATCCTTAACCATAATACTCCCTGGTTTTCTAGAAAGTTGTAACCTCTGTGCAATGGGGCCTTGACTAGGCCAATTGTCCCACCAAAAGAACATGTTACTAGCATTTTTCCTATTTGGTGTACTGCTCCACCTGAGGTCTGATTTGGAGTAAGTTTCTCCAGATATCATAGTTGTTGGAAGCAATGTCTTTAGCCATCATGTTGGTTCTCGGGAAATATTTGGCTTTGATGAACTTCCACCACAAGTTGTCTATGGTTCTAAGCCTCCATCATCTCTTGGCAATGAAGGTGTTGCAAATATCTATGAGTCTCTTGAAACCAAGACCTCCTTCCTCAGTTGGATAACACATTTTCCTCCAAGAGCACCAATGACATTTATTCTTCCCCCCATTCATGCCCTAGAAAAAATTGGAGAAGTACTTCTCTATTTGTAAAAGAGTAGACATACATGGTTCCATGGCTGCAAAAAGGTGAAGAGTCTGCGATTGGAGAATGTGCTTTATGATAAGAGACTTGCCCCCAGTCGTGAGCATCTTGCTTTGCCAAGCATCTGCTTTAGAAACCACTTTAGTAGTTAGATCCGTAAAAGATTAATCCTCTTCGTGCTTGTGTAGATAAGACAACCCAGGTAGGTGAAAGGAAAGTTAGCATGATTGTAGCCTGTCCACTTCTTAATCCTTCTGTTAATTCTTGGATTGAGATCATGATAAGTGATGAAACAACTTTTATTCTTGTTAACTTCATGCTAGAGCCTTATTGATAACTCTCAATCTTCTTCATGATGAGTTTAATAGACTGTTTTTTTATAGAGGAAAATAAGACCAGGTCATTAACATAACATAGATGATTGGTTTATGGACTGTTTGCACTCATGTTGAAATATTTGAAGTTGTCATTTAAATGGAGGTGATTCAGAGACCTGGAAAGGGCCACAACCACAATAATGAAAAGAGCAGGGGATAGAGGGTCGCGTTGTTTAAGACCTCTAGAGGATCTAAAAAAGACATGCCTTGTTTCATTCACAATGATGGAATACCAATTATTTGATATTATCCTATGGATGAGCTCATAAAATATTCTTTGAAGCCAAGTTTCTTGAGAACATATGTAAGGAAGGTCTATGACATTTTGTCATAGGCTTTGGACATGTCCAGTTTCATGACAACGTTGCCATCCTCTTTACCTACCTTGATACCATGAACAATCACCTGCGCCAGTAGAATATTTTCAGTAGTGAGCCTAACTTTCACGAACCCAGTCTGATTCTTAAATACCATACAAGGAAGAATGGGGGCCAGTCTCCTAGAAATGATCTTAGATTGAATTTTATTAGTGAAATTGCATAGACTTATAGGCCTTAGTTGGCTAAAGTCAGTCGGGGACCTCACCTTCGAAATGAGAACCAAGCAAGCATGTGTGTAGTATCTAGTGAGATTAGCTCCAGTGAAGAAATCCCTCACAAACTCTAACAAGTAAAACTTTATCACCTTCCAAGAGCATTAAAAAAAGTGGCCACTGAATCCATAGGGGCCAACTGAGCTATTAGGATCCATAGAAAAGAATGTCGACTTAACTTCTTCTTCAGAGGGATATTCATGAAGCATCTCATTGTCTTGTTTAGGGACTCTTTCTTCCAAATATCGGAGGATGCTCATATCACTACTAATATCAAGTTGAGAGAATAAGTCGCTAAAATGAGCAATAGCAGCTTGAGCAATATCAATAGGATCAATCATCCAATTGCCACCAGAGTCCTTAATTTTGAGAATCTGAGCTCTTCTTCGCCTTCCTTTAATAATGCTATAGAAATATTTATAATTTGTGCCCCTTGATCTGCCCATTTGACCTTCGCTTTCTATATGAGTTTTGAGCCACCTAATATAATCCGCTTATGCTTTGTGCAGAGAAATTTTGTTGTAGTACGAGTCATCTCTTTCGTACTCCTCCTCCTTGACTTTAGCAGTATCCCTCATTTGTTTGACTATTTCAAAGACATCCCCAATAGTATCCCTAGACCATTTGCTAAGAGCTTTGGTAAGATTCTTGAGTTTGTTCTACAGTTTCCACATGGGGTTGCCCTAAACATCCTCCTCCCAGATCTTATTCACAATGTCATGATACCCATCCTGTTCAGATCAAAAGTTTAACTATCTGAAATACTCAATAAAATCCAAGTGGTTGCAATAGTTTTGGAAAAGAATTATATTGTGATCCGATCCTATTTTTGGTAGGTGATCGACTCTAGAGTATGAAAACTTGTCTGTCCAATCTTGGTTGATGACCTTGTCAAGCCTTTTACTGATTCTTCTCCTTCTTTTCCTACCATTACACCATGTGAAGGTATTTCCAGTGAAATTGGTGTCGAATAATTCACAATCTTCCATGCAATTAATAAAATTGAGAGTCTTAGAGAGAATATGTGGACGACTGATAAGTGGAGATTTTGACTGCTTATTAGCACCTTTTAGCTTTTGTTTTAGTCTAAAAGTATTGAATTATACTCCGAAACTAATGAAATTGTGCAAATTCCAGGAATGCTAGAAATTTGGTCTCCCGAGATGAAATCCGACTAAAAAAGGAGTGGTCAGAAGAACAAGGCAATAAAGGGCGCATAAGCACAAATGTGTTGTCCGAAGAAGAAATTGCAGAACGCAGAATTCCATCAGTGGCCGCAAACTAAGAAGCAATTTTCATCAAGACTTTCAGCAATGAGCTGATCGCACATGAATTGTGCGGCCGCAGAACTGGGCCTAAGAGTCAAAGATTAGAGAATATGCAAAAAGACCAGGTCTAGAGCCTTTGTGAAGTGCGGACCGCACAAGAATTGTGCGGCCGCAGAAGATTGCCTCGCGGATGCAGTCCAGAAATGTGCGGCCACAGAAGATTGCCTCGTGGCCATAGTCCAAAAATGTGTGGCTGCAAAACTCACCTTCCTGTCAATTGAAGAAATCTGCGGACTACACATAGCATTGTACGGCCGCAGAACCTCCCGAGGGGCATTTTTATCCGCGATTTTCGGCCCTGTATAAATAGACGAGTTTCACAAAATTAGTGTACAAAGATGACGTAGCCGTTTCTCTTTGATATTTTGGAAGTTTTAGCTTATTTGAGTATGTTAACATTAGATTTCTTCATTTTAGTCTTTCATTATGAGTTTAATTAGCTTTTCATCTTTATTTTCTTCAAATCCTATTATGAGTAGCTTGATTTTTACTAGAGTTGTGACCTAACCCTAATGTGTAAATCTTAAGGGTGATTAATTTTACGCTTGTTTGTGATTGGGTGTTGATTATTTAGCTTAGTTCATACTTCAAATTTAGAATTAATGGTTTCAAACATTGATTCATGCCTATTTAACTTAGTTTCTACTTGAGTAAGAGGAACCTAGTATAGGTTAACTTAGCTAACAAGGAATTGGGTTAATTGAGAGATTAATTAACCTAATTAAAGGGTTGAAACTAGAGATAGTAAAAACCCGACTTGAGCTCTTATCAACTGTTTTGGTTGATACCCATTCGGATTTAAAAAGGTCAAATTGGGCACAATCACTCTCTAACCGAGAGGTATTGAGTGAGTAACGTGGAGTTGAGAGCTGTAATACACCCCAATCACTAAAACATGTATAAACATCTTTATCCCATTAGGCAAACACCTAGGTTATGGTCACAACCTTAGGCCTTTAATCCAATTGGAAAAATCTCAAACACACTTATCTATAATCTATTATCTTTAGATTGCAATCATTAGAGTAACAGTAGAAGTAGAAAACTAAATCTTGTTGTGGAAGTGCAATCTTAGATAACCCATTTGCTTATTATTGTAGACGGCCGTATCATATCTCCTATAGAGGTGTATTGTGGACGTCATCAATTTTCGGAACCATTGCCGGGTAATTAAGATGGTGTTAGATATATATTTGGGTTTATTTTTGGAATATCTTCTTTTCCTTCCGTGTTACTAACTTGTTTGAGAAATCGTAGGTACAACCAGGGAAAACAATAAGCTAAAAAATTTACCTTTCAGTGATGTGGACGTCGAGGATGATCCATTTGATGAGGTTACTCTTGAACCTCAAGCTAATAAAAGAGGCTGAGTGCCTCATGACAATGTCCCCGCTCCACCCCACCTCTACCACGAGCGGCTCCACACCGGATATTACCCAATGAAGGATATGCAAGTGCAATAGTCCCTCCCCGTATTAGGGCGGATAATTTTCAAATCACCAATGTGATGCTCACTTTGCTTGAGCAGCAGGGTTTCTTCACCGGCGCTCCAACTCAAAATGTGTACAAACATTTGAAGGGATTTGTGGACACTTGTTGGGGGAGCAAACAAACAATGTCTCCGATGATGCATTGAGGCTAAGGCTTTTCCCTTCTCTACAGGGAAAAGCTTTAGATTGGTTGGAACAATTGTCGAACCATCCCATTCACACTTCGGATGAGTTGGCAGAAAAGTTTATTTCTAAGTTTTTCTCTCCGGGAGCATGGCTACACTTTGAGATGATATTCAAGAAAGTTCCAAATGAACCACCACACGAGATATGGGAACCTATAGAACAATGGTTAAGGAATGTCCCAAGAAAGATAAGAAGGAGAATATGCTTCAACAAAGTTTCTATTGTGGGATTATAGTGAATCAACTTGCCGGTGGGAATTTCATGACTATGCCTTATGCGGAGGCATGTGATATTTTGGATGAGATGGCGAAAACGTCATCATCTTGACAATATCGGGTCAATGCTCCACAAGGTGACCTAAATATGGTTCACGTTCACAAAGAATTGCAAGACCCTGGGCAAGCCATAACTGAGTTGACAACTACCATGATGCAACTAGCAAAATCCCAACTAAATCAAATGCAAAATCGAGTGGAGAATTATGTGCAAGAAGATAGTGGTTTTGATCAAGATGATTCTTATATTGAACAAGTGCAATATGTGAACAACTTTAAAGGGAAAAGAAACAAATTATAAAGCCCAAACCAACGACAATGGCGACCTCAAAACAATCAAGGTAATTGGAATTCTAACAACCAAGGAAATTCGAGTGGTGGATCAAGGAAATTGGCATAACAACAACAATCAAGGAAACTTGAGTGGAAATAATCAAGGAAATTGGGGGGTAACAATCAAGGAGGATGGAACAACAATCAAGGAAACCAGGGGTCGGGCTTTCAAAGGCCCCCAGTGTATCAACACTCGAACAACCCGCCTCTTTATCCTTCCCATGGTTCAAGTTCTTCAAACAATGAGACGGGGCATATTGAACGCATGTTCAAGAAAATGATGGAAAAGAATGCCGATTTGGATGCCCAACTTGCCTCACACAACACATCAATCTGCAACTTAGAAATTCAAATGGGGAAAATCTCTCAAGCTGTAAATTCTCGTCCTAAGGAGGCACTACCAGGTGACACAGTAGTAAACCCAAAGTGTGGAAAGAACATGGGGCATGCCATGGCCATTACTACAAGAAGTGGAAGAGGTGGGAATGCACCCATCTCAAGTCAAAGGCAACTTGTGGATGATGAGCAAGTGGTTCAAGAAGAAGAGATACAAGCAATGAGGTGCAAACCAATATTGAAGTTCAGATTGATTTTTATGATAGTGTGGAAAAGACTCAAGAGGAGGTAAACCCGTCTAGGGATCATATTATTGACATACCGGAGCCGTTAGTACAAAAGTCTAAGGCACCATTGCCTAAGCTTCCACCTTCATACCGTCAAAGACTTGCCAAGCAAAATTGTGAAAACCAATTCAAGAAGTTTATTCAAATGATGAAGAGTCTCTCAATCAATGTGCCATTAGTTGAAGATTTAGAGAAAATTCCCGGTTATGCAATGTTCATGAAGGATCTCGTGAAAAAGAAACGGTCAATGACCTTTGAAATGATCAAAGTCACTCATCAAGTGAGTGAAATTGTGCATCCAATGGATCCTAAGTTGGAGGATCCTGGTGCTTTCACGATTCCTTGTACAATTGGAAGTGTCGAGTTTGTTAAAGCGCTTTTGTGATCTTGGGGAAAGTATCAATTTGATTCCCTTTTTAGTTTTTAAGACTTTAGGGATTGAGCAACCAAGACCCACCTATATGATATTCGAAATGGCCGATCATACTTTAAAGAGACCCTTGGGAGTGATTGAAGATGTCTTGGTTCGTGTTGATAAATTCATTCTTCTAGCGGATTTTGTTATTCTAGGTTGTGAAGTTGATTATGAGGTGCCGATTATTCTTGGAAGACCTTTCCTTGCTACGGGGAAGGCTCTTTGTGATGTTGAAGCCGGAGAACTTACATTCCGGGTTGGTGATGAAAAAGTGGTTTTCCATGGGTGTAAGTCCATGCGGCAACCAAATAGCAATGAGGTGTGCTCTTTTCTGGACTTGGTGACCGATATTATTGTTGATGAAACAAGTGCTACAATAAATGTTGGTGATATGTTGAAGGCCGTCTTGCTCAACTTTGATGATGACGAGATGGATGGCTTCATGGAATGTGTGAACTCTTTGCAAGGAAGGGAGTTGTACAACTATGCACCCCGTAAATTGTCCTTGGATCTTGAAAATAGAACAACTCCTACAAAGCCTTCTATTGAAGAGCTTCCTACCTTGGAGTTGAAGCCATTGCCTCCACATCTTTGGTATGACTTTCTTGTTCCTTTTTCTACTTTTCCGGTTATATTTTCTTTTGTTTGACTAACGTGTAGGTAGATTCCACATTGGTGGTGCTACAAAAGAGGAAGAAGGCTATTGGATAGACATTGGCGGATATTCGTTGGATAAGCCTGGCCTTTTGCATGCATAAGATCAAGTTGGAGGATGGCGCCAAACCATCTATTTAACATCAAAAGAGACTCAATGAGTCTATGCAAGAAGTTTTCAAGAAGGAGATTATCAAGTGGTTGGATGTCGGGGTTGTCTACCCAATCTCTGATAGTTCGTGGACTTATCTGATTTAATATGTCCCAAAGAAGGGGGGCATGATGGTGGTCACCAATGAAAAGAATGAGTTGATTTCTACAAGAACGATGACCGGATGAAGGGTGTGTATGGACAATCGCATATGCGATCGCATAGTGTTGATTTCCTCACTTTTTATCTCCTTTGATCTCTTTTCCATGGTCTTGAGTGTTTAAGCATCATGCACTGCAAATCATCAAAATTCTATGAGTATAAAAGGTTTATGATCTTGAAACAAGCTATAATCTAAGCAATTTGGTATTAAATGTGCCGAAATTCTCCAGCACATCAACACCCCCAACTTAAACTCTTGCTTGTCCTCAAGCAACTAAAATGACTCTATCTTAACTTAAACTTTAACTACAAGACCGGAAAAAACTATGACCACAGACAGTGTTAAGTGTCAGTACTACAAGCATGCATTCCATCCAATTACCCATTATGAACAGTTACTAATATTTACAAGAAAACTACTCAACTTGTGAACTTTGAGCCTTGAGCTATTTGACAAAATGTTACTCTCAACTGAGTGTACTTGCACCCGACTTCAAGAACTCAACCATTGTTACACTCTACAGTACATGTGCCCTCACCACAAAGAAAGAAGGTCCCAACTCACAATATTTACAATGACAACAAGGGACATATTTACACAAACATTCACAAAGAATTTCAAGTGTTACAACACATCATACCATAGGCTTGCCCTTATTTTAATTTGTAGCCATTTTAAGAACATTCGGTTGGAGATCCCATAAGGACTTACTGGCTTGTAATGTAGGCTTAGGGAAGGGTTGGATAATCATTTGGGTACAAGTGACTACACCCTCCTTGAACATTACTCACATCTTTCTCTTCTAGTGCCTTTGTTTCTCTCTTCTTTTTTTTTTAATCTCATAGCCTCATTGGTTTTTAGCTACCAATTGTAGAACTACCTCACTAAATTTCTTCAAAGATTCCATACATATATATATATATATATATATACATTATTATTTTTTTATATATACATTTGTATCTCTCTTTTTTTTGAAGCTTGAACAATGTTCATTTGAATCTTTTGAGGTATATGCTCTACACTTAATATACAACCTAGCCAATCTCTAATTCTTTTACCAAACCCCCAACTTAGGATTTTTGCCTCATTTTCAATATTCAAGGAGGGACGGGTTCAAAAGAGGGGATTACTTTTCAAAGCGGGGAAGGCTTGTAATGAGGTGTCCAACAAAAAGGATAAAGGCTCAAATGGGAAACTATTGGTATTCATGCAAACTTTTGGTAGCTTGAAAGGTTCACTGGGTTTCTCAATATCACAAAGAACGCCTAAGGTCATTTCTCCAACTCAATGTACTTATTATTAGCACCGAACAACCAACTGGGCAAGTTTTAGCTGACAGAAGTAAACACAAGAATTATTGATACAAACATCTAACACACACGGCACATGACTGTTTAGTTCAACATCGTTTTAGCTCAAGAGTCAAGGCTTGCCGACTCAAAACTTCCATTATTTACATGTATAATTCCAAGTACACATAGAGTCAAAAGGCGAGCCTCAAGTTCACAGATTTGATATTATTATTATTTTTTATAGGAAGGGTATGGATTATTTACAGATATACATGCTTGAGACTAGACACTTACACTAAACTGGTCAATACGTTTCATCCTAGTGCCATGGTTCTACTATTCCACCCTTGAAAAAGAACTCGGCGAAGAAAACCCAAAGGGAATTCATTACTAGCAACTAAGGAGAAAAACTCGACATAAACTAGCAACTTGTTTTAGCTTTCTTTTTCTTATTTTTTTTAAATTGCAAACAAGAGCTAGCGGTGATGAATTATATTGATATCACAAACAAAATATGTACACTGATTTACTGGAAACTTGGACATAGTACATAAACAAAAACAAAACCATTCATACATAAATTATCCAAGTTGTCACAAAAATACTTATAACCACCACCCCCAACAATAAAGGTATGCATTGTCCTCAATGCATAACAAATGTAAAGGCAGAGTTAGGGGCTCCCTGGGGAGCGCTAAGCGCTACGGGAGTCGGTGGTATCCTCAATTGCCATATGGACACGAGCATTTGACTGCTCAGTAGGAGGCATAGCAGCTACTGGTGGTGGAGGAACTGCTGCAGGCTCAGCAGCAAGAGTGATCGGAGTATGGGAGCTGCTGCCCTCATCTGCTAACGGCTGAACTGAGGCTGGGGCAGCTGTGTCCTCCAGAAAATGGTGAATAGCAAGCTGAATGAGCGCCTCCTCTGTCGGCTCTGCAACTGTATGGATTACAACCCCATTTCCCTTCTCCTGAGGGCCCTACTCCTCGTCAGACGAAGAGGACTCCTCCTCGGACGACTCGCCCTCGGACTCTGAAGAATGTTCGGACTCCTCTCTAGAAGGTATAGAAACAGGTGCGGGAGGAGCTGAAGGCGGAGGGATAATCGGTGCGGTCTGGGTTGTCATCAGCGTGGAGAAATCAAAGCCTAGCCCAGGCTCGGAGGTACCAACTCCCTGTTCCCCTTCCTTGGGCAGGATGGATGAGAAGTCAAACTCCAAGTGTTGTAGTCGGTGGAGCTCCTTCTGCAAAGTGGACATATCGGTCGGAGCTTTGGCAAATATCTAACCTCACCTCGCTCAACCTTTTCAATGCTTGCCTCAAGCTCTTGAAGGTGACCCTCAAGGGCAGTTATTGAAGATTGAACGGGGGTAAGGGCCTACCGGATCAAAGTAGGAAGTTCTCTTAGGAGCTTGTCTACCTTAGCATTGGTATGATGAGCTAGGAGACCAAGCTGGAAGAGAACAGACAGCGGAATGGCTGAGGGGGTGCCAGCACGGGCAGTAGGCTGTGAGGCAGTGGTGGATGGCTCTGCTGTAGAAGGCTGTGGCTCTGAGGGCGCTGGCTCTTTAGGGGTAGGCATTGGGATGACTGGAGGAGCAGCTGCTGCCCTAGGCCCTGCATCACTGATATGGGTGATGTCAATATCCTTGTCAATCTTTGTTGCCTTGTCACATGAAGGCATAAGAGGGACCTCAACAGCTCGGCACAATGCAGTGATGAGGAAGGGGAAAGGAAATGAAGTCTTCTTCTGCAAGCTCGAACCCCAATCTCTTGAAAAATAATGTCGGTCACATCGACATTGATCCCTGACATAATGCAAGCAATGACAATGGACTTCTCAATGCTTATATGTGTTTCATTTCTGATGGGAATCAGACGGGAGGCGACAAAAGCAAGCCAGAATCTTCCTTCTCTCGAAAGATCTTCTTTGTAAATCTTGTGGTTGGGAGAAATCCAGGCCGCAGTCCCTTTTGCAATAACAGAGGTGGCCCAAGCACGCTTTCCATCTCTGTTGGCCAGTTTGGCCTCGTATTCCGCCGTGCTTGGGCGCGATGTTGAAAAATACCGAGCATGGATGGCGGCCTGGTGACACTCCACTTCAACCCCCCGGACTAACACTCCTCACTGAAAATTTTGTTCCTCTTGTGATGGGCATTTCTAGAAGCAGCATAAGAGGCATAGAATTCCCGCACCATGGTCTCGTCGTATTCCCCGAGGGGCTCAGTAAAGTAGTCCCATTTTCTTGTTCTGATGTTCTGTAGAATATGAATATATACTGCCTGGCCTACAGGGATTCCGCACCTACGGGAAGGGCTAGGTTCGCACCTGGGGAGGGATGGCCGCACCAGCGGTTCCGCTCCTGCGGACTTTTGTCCGCACCTGGGAGAAAAGGGGGACCTCACCTGGGGTCGCACCTTCGATGCTTGGGACCGCAAGAGCGGTGCGGCACCTGCAACTGGGCAACCGCACCTGCGGTCACACCAGATCAGGTGCACCAACAGCTATTTTAGCTTGTTTTTAGCCCTGTTGGGTGCCCGGGAGGCCCCTAGGCCCACCCGAGCCGTCGTCCAGATATACCAACAAGTCCCAAATCATAATACAGACTCGCTCGAGCCTTCGGAACACCCAAAACAATGCTAAAACTCAAAATCACACCTCAAAACCCCAAGAACCAAACTTAGGAACTTTAAGTTTTCTAGACTTCGCTAACAACGCGCCGAACCAACCTATACTACTCGGAATGACACCAAATTTTGCAAGCAAGTCATGAATGACAAAATGAAACTATTCTCGGTCTCAAAATTCTATTCGGACCTCGATAACACAAAAACACGTCCAAAACTACAATAGGAACTTAAGGAACTTCTTATTTCAATATTGGGAGCCGAAACGCTCCCGGATCATCAGAAACCCATTTCGAGCATACACACAGGACCAAAATCATCACACAAAGCTATCGGAACCGACAAAACTCGATTCCAAGGTCGTTTACCCAAAATATTGACCGAATTCAAACTTGGCCTTAAAGGCAACCTTAAGGAACCAATTGTTCCTATAGCACTCTAAACACCTCCGAATCCCGGACCACCAGTCTCCCCAAGTCATAAATCATAAAAGCCGCTATGGGAAGTTTCATTTAGGGGAACGGGGTCCGATAATGCAAAAGGACCGGTCGGGTCGTTACAAAAAAAATGTGCTTAAAAGAATAAGGGGTTAACACAATAATGTAATGGTGGAATGAAAGTTTGACAAAATCATGAGCTTAAAAGTACACAATGTAGTGGAGTGCTTAGGGAGGTTCATTCACTATACCCATATGTATCCTACCCATCCCACAGCCAACATTACAACCAAATAAAGTCATATTTGATTCTAGACCGAACAAGCTCGATTAGTTGAGTATTACACTACGGGCGAGCCTATGGTGTGTTGTTTGTGGCATAAGAATTTGTTTTTGAGAGTGAGTGAAATGTCGTATTCGAGTTTTGCAGTGTGTGATTGGTAAATAATATAAGTCTCTTTTGTAGTGAGTAGGCACATGATTCATGAAGGGAAGGTAAGTCTGGACCTCTGACTGAGAGTAGGAGATCCGGTTAGGGGTGTTGCGTGGCTATAAAGGAGTCCACTCTCGAGGCTAGGATGTCGCGCTGAAGTAGCCTACATGTGTGAAGTCTTTTAGGTATAGAGAGTGGGGAAGGTATCCTATGATGATTAGGCATGTAGAGTGTGGTTGTGTTGCTCGAGGACGAGCAATGATTTAAGTGTGGGTTATTGATAGTAGGCTATATAGATGCTATTTACACTCTTAATGAATCATACTTTAGTGTTGTTTTAAGTGCAAAAATGATAACAAAAAGCTCTAAATAGTGTTTTTATGCTTTGCAGGAAATAATCCATGTTCGGAAGATACTTTGGAGCATTTTGGAGTAAATCGAGGTAGTATAAGGTCGATCAAGAAGAACCCGGGTGAAAAGAAGTAAGGAAAAGGCGAAGAGGGCTAGAGTGGAGCCCACCGCGACCGTGGTCGACCGCGGCTGGAATGCGGTGGGCAAAACAATGTAAGGCAGGACTCATGCAAACCACCGCGGTCGTGCCGCGTTCTTCCGCGGCCACAGTCGATCCGGAAAAAGCCCAAAAACTGTAGGGACTTAAGTGCAAAAATGGGAGAAATTAGCTTAACCCTATTTAAACCTTATAAACTCGTCCAAGAAAGTTTAGGCTTGTT
>ML393001.1:0-27050 GCA_005239525.1 Nicotiana knightiana
GTTTAGCTTTCCTTTCACCTCAGCCGTTGGATAATTTTGATCCAACGGTCCAGAACTAACCCCCTAATAAGTATTTAACTGTTTCAAACACTCCCTACCCTAGTTCACTTCAAAGTCTTACACCCCCCTTTCCCCACCGTCTCTATCTTCTCTAAGAGACCAAACCCTAGCCGCCATCCTCCGTCAGCCGGAAATCGCCTCCGGCGGCGGAGCTTCTCCAATCAACCCCAAATTCGCACCAGATGATCCTCACCCTTCCCTCAATCACCTCCCAATATCAATTTCCCCAAATAACCATCCAGTTAAGAGTAATTTCGGATCTAGGAAACAGTCAAAACCCTAGAACATGCTGAAGATGATCCCAAGCGACTCTGTGACAAAAACTTACATGAGTCGATGGTTCTCGATGAGAGCCGTCGATTCATGTGAGTAAGGGTAACTTTTGGAGGTCGCCGTAGTCCGACCAAACTCCGGCTAGTCACTGTAGTTCGTCGTTTGATTTAGCCTTGATTTTTCAGCTTATGTTATTAGTCTCAATTAGATGTTAACTTCCAATTAATCATAGTTTAAATTTCAACTCTTAGGTTAGATTGGCATATTCAAGTAACTTAAACAAACTAATTCCCCCTAGGCTCAAGTGAAACTTAAACAGATTTTAATACAAGAAAACTAACTAAGTCTAACAACTTAGTTAANCAACTAGTTAGGATTAATTAGCTAAAATGAATTAGTTAACCTGAGCTTAATAATTGATCAAGTTTCTGGTTTTAGGTCATCGAGTTGAATTAACCAAATTGAATCAGTTAACTTAGGTTAAGAAGTTAAGCTAATTGGCCTAAATTAATTAACAAGTTAAACCAGAATTAATACCTAATGATCCTAGTTAAGTAGCAAGCTAACTAGGGTTAACTAACCAAAGTCCAAGTAATAACCCAAGTGAGTTTAACCCTGATTACCCAATGGTAAATTCAGGGACTCCAAGGAGGTATATTAGGTGATGTAGTTAGGAAATCAGAATTTTAAGGATAAAATGGTCTTTTAATAAGTAAGAATGTTCTAGAATAGGGGCAGCTATCCCAAAGATAAATTTGACAACTACCCTATGTACTATTAGTACTATTTTTCATCCTTTTGGACAAGGGATATGCTAAAAGCATATCCCATCTTTGAGCTCCCTATAAATAGACTTTCCTTTCACATATTCTGGACTTTTTTTTGAACCTGGGGCCCTGTTGAAAATCTGAATACAGAAATTTCATATACACACACACACAGTAGAAATCCTATACTGAAAGAACACTCGATTAGGTATAGAAATATCTGAAAAATCTGATTTTCTTCAGTCTTGGAATTCTTGAACTTGGGTGATAGCTGACTGGTTTTTTCTGGGTTTTAAAGTTTATCTGGTTGAAATCTGTTTTCTTGCTGATCTTGCTTCAATTTCTGGTTTTCCAAGCTCTCATTTTCTGGGCTTCTCTACTGCTGGTCTTGTTTCCTGATTAGTTGTTGTGTTGATCTCCAATTTTTTAGCATCTGACCTTTATTTGGTCCATTTTTCTGTTGTTTTACTCTTAAAAAGGTATGTATTAACTCTTCTTGTTCTTAATGAAGTGCTAGATTGAAATTTATATTCTTTTACTCATTGCTTAAGCTAGTTGTTCTTGATAAATAAGGTTGTTTCTTATGCTGTACGTAAATGTGGTTTTATAGATGTTTGTTAACATGATATTGAACCTGTGAGTGTGACAAATATTGTTTTGATATTGGTTGGTGTATGTTGCTTAATGATCGTTTAGTTAATATTCATAGTTCCAAATAATAGAACAAGCTGCACTAGGATGACTGAATCTGGCCTTTTGTATGGTCAGATTCTTTCCCTAAGAGTGCACAAAATATGCTTTCAATGAATCTTTGGTCAATAAAGAGATTCAACAAGAAAGTCTCTAGACAGGTTAGTATTAGCACTAGGGTAGATGAGTTTGACTTGTTGATAGTCAAATTCACCCATAGTAGTGCATAAACACTAGTTGGCTGAAGTTTACCCCTCAAAAAGGTATAAAGGATGTAGTTAAGAAGGGCATTAGGGTGAGGAATTTGAACCCTTGAATTGTCAAATTCATCCCCTACAAATGCCTAGATAATCAAAGTGCCATATAGTAAGAATTATGTTAATGTTAGCACTAAGGTAGGTGAATTTGACTCTTTGATAGTCAAATTCGTCTCATAACAGTGCACAAGCAATAGTTAACTTGCTGAAATTGTCCTTTCAAAGGATGTAAAATGGACAATCAAAGGCTCACTAGAGGAGAAAATCTAGAATCCTTTATACTGATCAAATTTATCCTCTTGAAACGCCTAAATAATCAAGTTAAGGAATTAATATGGACTAAAGGTCCCAAGTATAAAAATGAGAAGTCCAGAGGTGAGTTGATCCTCTTATGATCACATTCACCCTAAGAAAGTGCATAAATAATTCTGCCAGGTAATATAGTTTGAACACAAGCATTATAAGAATTAAAATTGACCTTTCCATGGTCAGTTTGGTTTTGGTAGTTGCATAACACTCAATCAATTGGGGTGTTTACAGATTCCAAAGGAAGGGACAAGTGTATGGCCTTAAGGGAATTCAAGTTAGGCAAATTAGCTAAAAATTTCTTCTTTTTAGTTTTTCCATTTTTCTGAAAAATGTATTTAGATGGCAGTAGTTTATATTCATTTTCGGAATCATTGTAATTAAAGACTGGACTGTATATATTTAAATTATGCTTATTATTCATGTTTGTTATTTTTCCTCTGAAAAGTAGGGTGTTTTTATTAGTGAATTTATAATCCAATCCCTGTCTCTAAAATAGCATGACAACAGTAGGAAGTTAAGTGTATATCTAAGCTGGCATGTATAGGATTTTTATAAACACGCTGATTTGAAAAATGGCTATCATGATTATAGTTACCATCAATGTAAGGTAGAGTTAATCGTGCCTAATTCATTTTGCACCTAGTAAACTCTCTGAAATGAACGTATGTAACATATTCTTTACAAAAGAATTTCAATTCCAGTGACACATGCTCATATTCAGACTGATAAAAGAAACTATAGATTAGGCCTACACTACAAAATTCGAACACCAAGTATTCAATTTTGACAATCAGCATCCTTGAAAATCTGGTGATTTACTTGTACACAATTTGGCAAATCTTTGAATGTATATGAGTGCAATTTTTTCCAAAAAATGATGACTGAAAATAATACTAAAACGCATATTCTGGTTATATTTTGTGCAAACGTTCCTATTATGCTTATCCCTAGTGACGTTAGTTCAAATTATACGTATCACTTCTTGTTAATTAGACAATTAGGATTGGCCAAAAGAGTTGAAATAATTTGGGGCTAAAATATGGCCATAGCCCGAAACATGTTATATTTAGGCTATTTGGACATTATTTTAGGCAATCCTTAGGTAGAATGAATACCTTTAGTTTTAAATTAGACAATAATCGATCATTACCTCAAAATTACCCTAAACTACACTCGGGAATGGTAGCTTATGCCCCCGACTCTCAAACTCCAAACAACTAATAAAAATGCACATAGCAACCACGGGTGCATTTCATGTGACGTGTTGCCGTGTGCTTAAAAACAACAAGTGCACGTCATCGTGATTTGTTTAAGATAAATCCATAAGCATCCTAATTGATCTTAAAACTAAAACGCTCTTTAAAAATAGAAAACATAAGGAATAATCAAATATTGCCTCAAATAGGCACTATAAACTGTCATGACCAATAGTCTTGATTACGTAAGCTACATTCGGGTTCGACAACTCATGTCCCCGTCTTCAAACTTCAAATCATAATAAAATTACGTGTTGCGGTTACAGGTGCATTTCATGTGACGTGTTGCCGTGTGCTTAAAAACAACAAGTGCACGTCATCGTGATTTGTTTAAGATAAATCCATAAGCATCCTAATTGATCTTAAAACTAAAACGCTCTTTAAAAATAGAAAACATAAGGAATAATCAAATATTGCCTCAAATAGGCACTATAAACTGTCATGACCAATAGTCTTGATTACGTAAGCTACATTCGGGTTCGACAACTCATGTCCCCGTCTTCAAACTTCAAATCATAATAAAATTACGTGTTGCGGTTACAGGTGCATTTCATGTGGAGTAATTGTAATACGTTCAAAAGCATAACAAGTACAGGTTCTCGTGACTTATTTTCAAGATAAATCCATACTTATCAAAAGCGGCTAATTTTAAAGAGGTTAAATGCACAATAGGCAAAAACGCACAATCAGATAATTTAGGCCAAATATTAATAGTAAGCGACCGTGCTAGAACCACGGAACTCGGGAATGCCGAACACCTTCTCCCGGATTAACATAATTCCTTACTCGGATTTCTGGTTGCAGACAAATCAAAACAGAGTCAAAATTTCCTCGATTTGGGATTTTAAAAATAAAACGGTGTTCCAGAGCATCGTCAAAAATCCGGGTGGCGACTCAGAAAATTAAAATAAATCCCAAATCTGAATAATGTCACTTTAATTGGAAAAACTCCCTTATTACCCCTTCATTAATCGGAGTAGTGAAAAAGTAGGTGTGACATCGCCGAAATTCTAACTTTCGCCAAATTACCTCAAATCACTCTACGGACCTCCAAAATCAATTCCGGACGCGCGCCTAAGTCCAAAATCATCACACGAAGCTGTTGACATTAACCAAAACTCATTCCTAGTCCATTTACACAAAAGTCAAACCTCCGGTCAACTTTCATCACTTAAGCTTCCAAAACTAAAACTTTTCTCCCAATTCGACTCCGAATTACACAGTAACTGAATCTAACCACGCACGCAGGTCGATATACACAACCTGAAGCTATTTATGACTTTACACCACCGAACAGAGCTTAAATTCTTGAAGCGACAGGTCGGGTCGTCACATTGGAGTCACAATTCAGAACACACTATGATTTTACTACAAACATTTGTCTGAAAGAAATTATAACTGTTTGGAAAATAAAGAAAAATAGTAAGTATAGAAGTGTAGAAGGGGAAGTCAGGGCTTGCGGACTCTAGCAGGACTTTCTTAGGTCTCCGAGCTGTATAACATGTAGTCAACCTCTCAATCAGCCACTACTTGCTCCGTAATTTGCATAGGAAGTACAGAGTGCAGTATCAGTACAACCGACTTCATGTATTGGTAAGTGCCGAGCCTAACCTCGATGAAGGAGTTACAAGGCTACGGCGGGACACTCACAATATGAGCTGCATACAGTGAATAATAAGGCAGAAAAGAAAGCAGAATAATCTAAAAGCAGTAACTTGCAGGGAATAGATACCGAACTCAACGTGTCTCATAAGTACTCAGCTATAACCAATCCTTAAGTGAAATGCAAAACTACCGAAAAACTTACACCATTGAAGAAAACACATAAACACATAATTGTTGCGGCGCGCAACTCGATCCCACGTACATCACAAAATCCACCCTTATTTCTTCTCAATAGCATAAATAACAAAATATAAATAAAATGTGCTGGCGTGCAACCCAATCCCACCATATCATAATAATCACAATCACGATTCACCCTTATTTCACCACATTCCACCTTTATTACACATGTTGCGGCGTGCAACCTGATCTCACCGTATAATAGCAATTCACTTTTATTCCTTCTCAATAAATCACCCTTGTTTCACCTGTTGCGGCGTGTAAACCGATCCCACCATACTCATATCAATTACACAGGATGTGTAGAAGTTTCACAAAATTAGCACAAGGCCCTTGCCAACACTTAAAATTTAGAAAAAGGCAAATGGAAACCTTATAATCAATAAAACCCTACACAAATAATACTACTCAGAGAGGCCATAACAGGATATCACAAAAATGCCGATAAGAATAGCTTAAGAAAATAACGGAAAACAATGAATCTACATATAACAAATATCTTCAACAAAGGGAACACAATATCTACAGGTAGCAATTAGGCATGGAATTACAGGTAGACAGGTAACAATTAAAGCAGGGAAAAATAATATAAAGAGAACAGAAAGAAACAGGCAAAATAGATAATTTGGCGGCGCGTAGGTACTCGTCACCTCACATATACGCCGCTCACATAATTTTTCATATAGCAATTAAGGCAATGATTCCTAATCCCTCAAGTCAAGGATAGACACAACACTTACCTCGATCCATAGGTCACTCACTGTTCAATTATCGCTATTCCTCTAGAATTCACCTCCAAACCACTCGTATCTAGCCATAATTAACTTAATAACATAAAATATTGCTAAATAAATCAATTTCAATACATAAATTTAGGTTTCCCAAACTTCCCCCAAAAAGTCAAAAATCGACCCCGGGCCCCCTTGGTCAAAACTCGAGGTTCAGACCAAAACTCATTCACCCATTCACTCCCGAGCCCGAATATGTAAGTAGTTTCGGAATCCGACCCCAAATTGAGGTCTAAATCCCCAATTTAGAAAAACCTCCAATTCTTCCAAAGTCCCTAATTTCCACCATGAAAGAACAAGGTTTAAGGCTAGGAATTTAAATGGGTGATGATGGAAATAGAAGAAAATGAGTTAAAGGATACAAACCTATGAATTAGTGTTGAATTTCCCCTTCAAAATCGTACCTAGGCCGAACTCTACTGGAGTGTTTGTGAAAAATGGGTAAAATCCCATTTTTGGTTCTGTTTTAAGTGCTAGGCGACAGTGTTCAACACGATCGCGTTCGCGAAGAGCAGCCTCATAAGGACTAACGCGATCGCGAGTCCCTTATCATGTTCGCGAAGGCTACATCCCCTAGCCTTCGCATTCGTGAGCCCTTGCCCGCATTCGCGATGAGGAACAGACGGACCCCTCCCCTAGGTCCCTCATGCTATGCGTTCGTGTCGAGCTGGCCGCGATCGCGAAGGGTAAGGCCCCATCACTCCGTGTTTGTGACCCAGTATCTGCGTTCGCGTAGAGTAAAATCCTCCCCAGCCCCATTTCCCCTTCGCGATCGCGAAGCACAAAACATCAGAACACCAGTTGTAGCAAAACACACCAGATTTCTAAGTTCAAAACATCCCGTAGCCTATCCGAAACTCACCCGAGCCCTCGGGGCTCCAAATCGAACATGCAAACAGGTCTAAAATATCATATGGATTTGCTCGCGCGATCAAATTACCCAAATAACACCTAGAACTACTAATTTAGCATCAAATCAAATGAAATTTTCAAGAAAGCTTTAGGATTTCTATTTTTCCAACCGAGCGTCCGAATCACATCAAACTGACTCTGTTCCTTCCCAAACTTCACAAACAAGTCATAAATACTATATTGAAGCTGTACCGGGCTCCGGAAGTAAAATACGGACCCGATACCAAAAAGATAAAAAATTACCCAAGTTCGTAAAATCGTTAGATTTTCAATCTTTCAATTTTTAACAAAAATTCATATCTCGAGCTAGGGACCTCGGAATTCGATTCCGGGCATACGCCCAAGTCCCATATTTCATTACGAACCCATTGGGACCGCCAAAATATGGGTCCGGGTCCGTTTACTCAAAATATTGATTGAAGTCAACTAAAATCAATTTTTAAGGAAAAAATTATTATTTTTATCAACTTTCAACATAAAAGCTTTCCGGAAGAATGCCCGGACTGCACGCAAATTGAGGAGGGTAAAAATAATATTTTTAAGACTAAAGAGCGCAGACTCGAGTTCTAAAATATAAGATGACCTTTTGGGTCATCACATTCTCCACCTCTAAAACAACCGTTCGTCCTCGAATGGACATAGAAAAGTACCTAAGCTGGTGAATAGGTGGGGATATATACTCCACATGTCTGAATCGGACTCCTAAGTAGTTGCCTCAGCGGGCTGACCTCTCCACTGCACTCAAACTGAAGGATAACTCCTTTATCTCAACAGACGAACCTGTTGGGCTAGAATAGCCAATGACTCCTCCTCATAAGTCAAATCCTTGTCCAACTAGAAAGAGCTGAAATCTAACACGTGGGACGGGTCACCATTATACTTCCGGATCATGGACACATGGAATACTGGATGAACTGTTAATAACCCCGGAGGAAATGCAAGCCTATAAGCCACCTCTCCCACTCTCTCGAGAATCTTGAAAGGCCCGATATACCTAGGGCTCAACTTTCCCTTCTTTCCAAACCTCATGACACCCTTCATGGGTGAAACCCGCAGCAACACTCTCTCCCCGACCATGAATACCACATCACGAACTCTACGGTCGGCATAACTCTTTTTCCTGGACTGAGTTGTACGAAGTCGATCCTGTATAATATTGACCTTGCCAAGGCCTCCTGTACTAGATCAGTACCCAATAACCGAGCCTCCCCTGCTCAAACCACCCAACTGGCGACCGACACCGTCTACCATATAATGCCTCATAGGGAGCCATCTGAATACTCGACTGGTAGCTGTTGTTGTAGGCGAACTCTGCAAGGGGCAAGAATTGATCCCACGATCATCCGAAGTCTATAACACATGCGCGAAGCATATCCTCCAAGATCTGAATAGTATGCTCGGACTACCCGTCCGTCTGAGGATGGAATGTTGTGCTCAACTCAACCCACATACCCAACTCACGATGTATTTCCCTCTAGAAGTGCGAGGTAAACTGCGTACCTCGATCATAAATGATATACACGGGCACATCGTGAAGACGGACGATCTCACGAATATAAATCTCTGCCAATCGCTCCGAAGAATAGGTAACTGCCACAAGAATGAAGTGTGCTGACTTAGTCAGCCTATCCACAATGACCCAAACGACATCGAACTTCCTCTGAGTTTGTTGGAGTCCAACAACAAAGTACATAATGATACGCTCCCACTTCCACCCAGGAATCTCTATCTGCTGAAGCAAACCACCAGGTCTTTGATGCTCATACTTCACCTGCTGAAAATTCAGGCACCGAGCTACATAAGCAACTATATCCTTATTCATCGTCCTCCACCAATAATGCTACCGCAAGTCCTGGTACATCTTGGCGGCGCCCGGGTGAATAGAATACCTAGAATTTTGAGCCTTCTCAAGAATCAACTCACGAAGCCCATCAACATTAGGCATACACACGAGGCCTTGGATCCCCAGAACTCCATCATCTCCAACAGTAACCTAGTTGGCACCACTGTGTTGTGTCGTACTGTGTCCCTAAGGACCAACAAATGAGGGTCATCATACTGCCGATCTCTGATACACTGAAACAAGGAAGACCGAGCGACTATGCAAGCTAGAACACGGTTTGGCTCTGAAATATAGAACCTCACAAACTGGTTGCCCAAAGTCTGAACATATGATGCTAGCAGCCTCTCACCGACTAGAATGAATGCAAAGCTGCCCATACTCGTTGTCTTCCTACTCAATGCGTCGGCCACCACATTGGCCTTCTGGGGATGGTACTAGATAGTGATATCATAGTCTTTCAATAGCGCTAACCACCTCATCTACCTCAAATTGAGATCCTTTTGCTTGAACAAATACTGAAGGCTGTGATGATCCGTGAAAACCTCACACGACACGCCATAAAGATAGTGCCTCCAAATCTTCAGCGCATGAACAATGGCTGCCAACTCTAAATCATGGACAAGGTAATTCTTCTCATGAACCTACAACTGCCGAGACACATATGCAATCACTCTGCCCTTCTGCATCAATACTGCTCCGAGCCCAACACAGGAGGCATCACAATATACCGTGTAAGATCCTGAACCTGATGGTAACACCAATGTCGGCGCTATAGTCAAAGCTATCTTGAGCGTCTGAAAGCTCACGTCACACTCATTAGACCATTTGAACGGGGCACCCTTTTTGGTCAACCTAGTCAACGGGGCTGCTATAGATGAAAACCCCTCCACAAGTCGACGGTAATAACCCGCCAAACCCAGGAAGCTCCTAATCTCTGTGGTTGAAGTGGGTCTAGGCCAATTCTGAACTACCTCTATCTTCTTAGGATCTACCTAAATACCCTCTACTGATACAACATGGCCTAAGAAAGCGACTGAATCCAACCAAAACTCGTACTTCAAAAATTTAGCATACAACTGATTGTCCCTCAGAGTCTAGAGCACTATCGTAAGGTGCTGCTCATGCTCCTCCTGACTGCGGGAGTATATCAAGATGTCATCAATAAACACAATCACAATTGAGTCCAAATAAGGCTTGAACACTCGGTTAATCAAATCCATAAATGTTGCTGGGGCATTGGTCAACCCAAAGGACATCACCAGAAACTCATAGTGCTCATACCATGTTCGAAAGGCTATCTTAGGGACATCAGATGCCCTAATCCTCAACTGATAGTAGCCAGATCTCAAATAAATCTTCAAAAACACCATGGCACCCTGAAGCTGATCAAATACATCATCAATCCTCGGCAATGGATACTTGTTCTTGATGGTGACTTTGTTCAACTGCTAATAATCTATACACATCCTCAGCGACCCATCTTTCTTCTTCACAAACAAAACCAGTGCACCCTAGGGCGTGACACTAGGTCTAATGAAGCCCTTATCAAGCAAATCCTACAATTGTTCCTTCAATTCCTTCAACTCTGGTGGGTCCATCCGGTGTGGGAAAATGGAAATTGGCTGAGTGACCGGAGCCAAATCAATATAAAAATCAATATCCCTGTGGGGTGGCATCCCTAACAGGTCTGCAGGAAATATCTCTAAAAACTCACGAACAACAGGCACAGAATCCATAAAAGGAACCTACAGACTAGAATCAGGAACATAAGCCAAATAGGCCAAACACCCCTTCTCGACCATACGCCGAGCCTTCATATAAAAAATAACCCTACTGGTAGAATGGCCAGGAGTCCCTCTCCACTCTAATCGAGGCAACCCGGAAAGGCTAAGGTCACTGTCTTGGCGTGAAAGTCCAAAATAGCATGATAAGGTGACAGCCAATCCATACACAATATAACATCGAAATCGACCATATCGAGAAGTAGAAGATCTGCACTAGTCTTAAGGCCCCCAATAGTGACCACGCACGAATGATATACATAATCAACAACAATAACATCCCGCACAGGTGTGGACACATATACAGGGGCACTTAAAGAATCACGAGGCTCTACCAAATATGAAGAAAAATAAGATGACACATAGGAGTAAGTAGACCCTGGATCAAATAGAACTGAAGCATCTCTACTGCAAACTAAACAATACCTGTAATAACAACATCGGATGACTCAGCCTCAGGTCTGGCTGGAAAAGCATAACATTGGGGCTGGTCCCCACCACTCTGAACCATATCCCTAGGACGACCTCTAGCTAGCGGGCCTCCACCTCTAACGACCTGACCTCCACCTCTAACAATCTAGCCCCTACCTCTTACTGTCTGGCCTCTGCCTCTGGCTGGCTGAGTAAGCGGTGCAGCAACTGGTGCCGAAACCATGGCACGAGAACTTTGATGCTGTGGTTGAACAACCAATAATCTCGTACAGGTCCTCCTGATATGCCCATAACCACCACACTCGAAACATCCATCCTGGTACTATGGCTGTGGAAACTGAGACTAACCCGAGCGTGCCGGCTGACCACGGTAGTAACTCTAAATAGGAGGTGCACTGATAGGAGTTGGTGGTGCACTATAGGCTGGCTGCCCATAAGGAGGTACATAATAACCACGATCTCTGAAGCACTGTGGGATGCCTGAAGCGCTGAATGGAACGACCTGGGAGGATGGCCTCTACCAAAAGTACCCCTGCCTCCAGATGAGGCGCCGCTGAATCCACTGAAATGATGAGATCTCTTGTCTGACCCCGGACCTCCCTGTCCAGGAACCATCCTGACTCGTCTGGCGACATTGGCCGCATCCTGGAAAGAAATCCCGCTCCCGGTCTCCTTAGCCATCTGCAATCTAATAGGCTGAGAAAGTCCCTTAATGAAAACTACTCACCCTCTCTCTCTCTCTCTCTCTCTCTCTCTCTCTCTCTCTCTCTCTCTCTCANCTCTCTCTCTCTCTCTCTCTCTCTCTCTCTCTCTATCAGTAGGAAGCAGAAGAATAGCATGACGGGCCAGATCCACAAAATGGGTCTCATACTGAGTAACAGTCATACTGACCTGCTAGAGACGCTCGAACAGACGAGGCACTCGTCTCTCAAGGTGATAGGCAGAAATTTCTCTAAGAAGAGATGTGGGAACTGGTCCCAAGTAAGAGCTGGCGACCCATCTGGTCTTGTCAACAAATAATCTCTCCACCATTTCTTGGCAGAACCAGTCATCTGAAAAGAAGCAAAGTTGACCCCATTGGTCTCCAATATACCCAAGTTTCGAAGAATCTCGTGACAGCTGTCAAGATACTCCTGGGGTTCCTCTGAAGTAGCACAATTGAAATGAACTGGAAAGAGCTTGGTAAACCTATCAAATCTCCATGAATCCTATAGACATTATTAATTTGTTCATGTAGTTTTCAAATAGAACGTGTATTTATTCATACCAGCTTTGTACATTCTAAGTCTTAGAAGCTCATGATTCGTACTACCAGTTCTTGGGTAAATTTGTAGAAGTTCAGATAAATCCTAATTTAATTTTTGATAAGTTTAATTGGTTGTTTCCTTTATTAATTGGCTTACCTAGCGGGTCAAGTTAGGTGCCATCATGACCTATGATTTTTGGGTCGTGACACATAATAATTTGTTGTTGCAAAGTGGAATCCACTGAATCTTTTAGAACCTCGAGACCTCTTAGTCTCCTTAGCTTCTTGTTTTCCTCATCCCGGACACACTCTAACATTTAGGCAATGTCTACCACTAGCCTAAATGAAATATCAACCTGCCCTGAGTCATACTAAATTTTACAATCATAATTGAGTCCTTTAATGAGTCTGGGGACTCGCCTTCTGGCTATATGAACCGAAGTAGAAGCATGACGGGCTATCTTATCAAACCTGATGACATATCCTGACACCGTCATGGTGACCTGACGCAACCGTTCAAACCCTAAGTGCCACACATTATGGAAAGTCCAAGAAACAAACTCTTTCAAAAGCATTTGTGAGAACTGAGTCAAGTAGTTGATATTGCCATGGCTGGTCGTCCTCTTCGTAGGCTTGCCACGAACACCGACGGCCAATTTCTTATTTTACTATGTTGACTCAGCACTGCTGAGCTACCCCATTTATTCATACATCCTTCGTTATTCTTTGGAGAAACTCTCATCCCTATTGATGCACAATGATCACAAAAGTAGAGTTCTATACTGATAAATCTTCGCACGAACCGTATAGTCTAGAAGCTCTTAAACCCCTGTACTCCCTCTGAAGCACCCCAAAATCCGCAACCTAGACTTCCATGCTAAGTATACTTTCTGTAGATTTAAAGTTGGTTATCTAACTCCTTTGGTACTGAGGTATAGGGTTATTAAGGAGGCAGACATACCGTAAGTCCCAACTTTATCTCTTGCAAAATCTCATGCCTGCTAGATTCCAAGCCAAAACCGATATAACACATGACCCCACAATCTATTCCTTGACGGTGGACTTCCCCACTTGGCACAAAGTCATAGGTCACAATGTCTGACAATCCACAATGTTAAACTTCACAACTCATATAAATCAACCCCGTTGCTTTCAACTTATTTCCATGTTCTGCAATACTTCACAGCAGCGGTCAAGAAAATCATGAGGGTCCTCAAAAGATGTACCACTGAAATGGAGTCGAAATAGTTTGGTAAACTTATCCAACCTCAATAAACGGGATAGGGCATCCTGCACACTAGAGTAGCTATAATTCCTTCTAGAACCTGAACTAGTCCAACATGTACCGACTGAGTTAGAAGCTCCGCGTCTAGATCCATTTGAGACTTTACAATAGGTGCTGATGTTCGAGCATTAGACTGAGCTCTGCTTTTGTCTCTTCCCCTAATCGTAGCTGGTATTGGGGCTTCATCTCCTGTCCGGTTGTAGACGCTTTGCGCGTTGTCGAGATTTGTGAGAGGATGAGAATAGACAAGTTTAATCATCAATGGTTGAATAAATTCTCACGATAGAGTAGAATAGAAGTGAAATTGTTCCTAACTTCGTAGCCTCGTAGAGATAAGTACAGACGTCTCCGTACCGATCCTTCAGACTCTACCAAGTTTGTTCGTGAATTGTAAGACCTAAGCAACCTAGTACTCTGATACCAACTTGTCACGACCCAAATTCTCAACCTTAGAGATCGTGATGGCGCCTAACAGCACACTCGCTAGGCAAGTCAACGTTAGAGTTCGATTAACTACTTTCCTTTGATTATCCAATTAGACAAAATAAAATAATTTTAAAGTAAACTTAATCTAATGGTTTCCAATGAATAACTCCAAATATAAAATGATAAACAACTAAATAAAACGAACCACAAACTAATTATATAAATAACTCTAAGACTACCCCAGGGCCTGATGTCATAATTCACGACTACTAAAGAATACTCCAAATAATGGGCTGAAGAACATAGTATATAGTTTTGCGAAAATATAAAACAGTGAATACTCCAAATAATGGGCTGAAGAACATAGTATATAGTTTTGCGAAAATATAAAACAGTCTCTACGAACTAGGAGAAGACTCTCGGGATCTGCGAATGCCGGCAGATATACCTCGTGTCTCCGGATAATGAATAGCGGCTACTAAAAATCTATACTATTAGCCGGTACCTAGATCTGTACAAAAGAGTGCAGAGTGTAGTATCAGTACAACCGACCCCATGTACTGAGTAAGTGTCGAGCATAACTCTGACGAAGTAGTGACGAGGGTAAGGCGGGGCAATTATAACTTAACCTGCGACAATATATGTATATAATAAAGTAATAAAATAATTCTACGCAAACAAAAAAATATAACTGTAACAACGAATAAATAAAATAACCCAGTCGCTTATTCCAGGCCTCGGCTGTCACAAAAATTTCACACAACTTTCCAAGTTTCCAAACTTTAATTTAATAACCAAATGTGTAAGATATGGGAAAATGGTAGGATAAAACAATAAAGTTCCAAATCTTTATAATAAAAATCAGTAAAGAATAATTATCCTCTCTTATCACTATCATATATTTATATTTTTTCTGTCCACCCTTATCACAGTCATATATATTTCTCATGTCCACTCTTATCACAGTCATATATATATATATATATATACATATATATATATATCTCGCAAAACAATGACAACCCACTCAGTCTTTATGTACCACAATGAAACCCAGGAAAGCAACTAATACCTTCCCAAACATGATTGCAACAAGACTTACAACAATATAACAAGCCAAGCAATTATAGAAGACAACAACGAACATGAAACAATTAAAAACATGAAGCAATTAGATTGGAAACGGGGAGGGGATCATGTACACAGACAATTTGGTGGTGCATAGATACTCGTCACCTCAACTATACACCACTCACATGCAATTTCACATAATAATTTAGTTGGGGATTCCTATTCCCTCAAGTCAAGGTTAAACCAAACACTTACCTCAATTTCGCAGGTCACTAACTGTTCAATTATAGTTTTTCCTCTTGAATTCACCTCCAATACATTCGAATCTAACCATAATTAACTTAATTTCATTAATTAATGCTAAAGGAACTAACTTTGCTAAAAATTATAATTTTTCCTAAGTTTTCTCAAAAGAAGTTAAAACCCGACCCTGGGCTTGCTTGGTCTAAACTCGGGGTTCGGACCAAATTACGTTTACCCATCCACCTACGAGCCCGAATATATAATTAGTTTCGAAATCCGACCTCAATTCGAGGTAAAGATTCGATTTTTACAAAATTCTCTAATTCTACCCAAACCCTCAATTTTTACCATGAAAATTCTTAGTTTTTGATTTAAAAGTGATGAAAAATATTGGGTAATTGAAAGAGTAAAGTCTAGAATTGATTACTAACAACTTAGGGATGAACTTTGGTGAAGAAATTCGTCCTTAGGGATGTGGGGTTCGAAAATTATGAAGAAAAAAGGTTTTGTCTGTGTTTAAAGGGTATTTATATAGCTGGGCAGGCCTTCTATGCGTTCGCATAGGGCCTACCGCGTTCGCATAAGCTACAGGGCAGCTGGCCATCGCGTTCGCGTTAGGGGCGCGCTTTCGCATAGGGTGCTGGGCTCCCCTCCCCCTCCCCCCAGGTCCAATACACTATGCGTTCGCGGGGCCCACACCGCGTTCGCACTGAACAAAAATGACCCCCCCCCCCAGTAAATTACTCTGTGCGTTCGCGCCGGGGGTTATGCGAACGCATTGAACAAAATGCCTGAGCACCAACATCAGAAAACCAGCAGAGAATTTCAAGTGTAAAACATCTTGTGGCCTATCTGAAACTCACTCGAGTCCTCAGGGCTCTAAACCAAACATGCACGCAAGTCTAGAAACATCATACGGACTTGCTCGTGCGATCAAATAATGATAATAACATATAAAACTATGAAATAAACCTCAAAACTCCTTATTTTTTTCAAGAACACTTAAAGTTCATTATTTCTCAACCGGACGTCCAAATCACGTCAAATAAACTCTGTTTTTCACCAAATTTCACAGTTAACATTTAAATACTATAACAAATCTGTACCGGGATCCGGAACCAAAATACGGTCCCGATACCAATGGTTTCAAATATTCATTCTTTTCTTTATTTCATTAATATTTCAGCAAAATAATTTCTTTCAAAAATTAATTTCTAAGGCTTGGTGCCTCGGAATTCATTTTCGAGCATACGCCCAAGTCCCATATTTTACTTCGGATCTCTCGGGATCGTCGGAACACAGATCCGGGTATGTTTTACTCAAAATATTGACCAAAGTCAATTATAATTAAATTTTAACTCTAGAGATCACTACTTCTCATATTTTCACATAAAAGCTTTCTGGTTTCACGCCCGGACTGCGTACGCAAAACGTGATATTTAAAATTTATCGTTTTATGGTTATTAAGCCTAGAGCGGAGTCTAAATTCATAGAATGACCCCTTAGGTCATCACAGATTATGATAAATAAAAGTGTTTTACACTCTATTATTATTATTATTATTGTGATCAAAGGTTTGGATTCCAATTAAAAATAAGCTCTTTTTTTATCACTGGCCTAATCTTATATAAGGGCATGTTACTTTTAATTGTATTTGTATTTTCATACTCGATTTGTCAATTTTTATGAGTAAAGCCAATGGTTGTTGGGATGAGCTCCAGTAGAAAATTGCTCCCGTAATTGTCAATGGAGTCTTTAATTAATACCACGTGTCAGTAATCATTTTAACGGTATAGAGTGCTTCCTGCAAATTTATTAGGAAATATCAAATAAGTCTTCAGTCCATAAGTTGCCTCAAATTTTCTTTTTCATTGACTTTCGGATGAACGTCATCTTCAAAATCCATTTTGAAAATACGAGAACTTCTTTTTTTCAGAATGAAGGGCATATTAAGCTCTCTTTATATCACTGTCCTTTATTCAATAACTAATGTTCTTAATTTTTTTTTCTAATTTTTATTCAGAAGAAGAGCACGCAGAACAAGACAAATAGATCGAAACATTCCTTGCCATCATATATTGGGACCAAAAGTTATGCAAGACTTAGATACGAATTTAGAAGAATTATATTCACATATTTTATTCTATTAATGATAACGATTATTTATTTGCAGGAAAAAAAAATGAAAAAGCTCCTTCCCGTTTATTACGTAATTGAAGATCTTATGCCACAGTTGTCTATGTGTTTCATTACCAAAATTTGATTGCATTTCTAAATAGGCTTTATATGAATTGTTGTGGCAAATAATGCTTGTGGCAATTTTTTTAATTAGTAGCAATGAATTTTTTTTATTTGTAACTAAACATATGTATTGCCACATAAGAACGTAGCTATATATTTTTATTTTCATAGCAAATGAAGAAAATTTATTGCTATAATTTTATGTTTCATGGCAAAAAAAGAATGGAATCTTAGCTATGATTTTTTGAATTTGTAGCTAAATATATACTCCTGCAATTGCCACGTATCAAGAACATGGCTTTTTATTTTTACTTTTCTAGCAAATGAACAAAATCTTTTGCTATAGTTCTATATATTTCATGGCTAAAAGAATGGAATTTTAGCTACAATATGAAAAGGTTTATGGAAAATGTTTTAATTCATAGCTATGGAGTTTTTAAGTTGTAGCTAAAATTGAGTACTATTGTCACGAGATTAGGCTATAGAAATAACTATAAAATTTGAGTTTGCATAGCAAATAAATTAAATTTTTTGCTACAATACAATATTTTGTGGCTATAATATGAAGATTGCTACAAATTTTGTTCGTCGTGGCAAAGGAATAAATCACTTGCTATGAGTATATTTTTAGTAGCAAAAAGCTTGTACTATCATATCTACAACACACAAAATTTCTGTAGCAATAAGTATTACTTCTTAGCCACGGTCCATGTAAAGTCTGTAGCTAATCTTTAGCTACTCTATATTTTTCTACTACTACGAAAAAAAATATTGTGGCTAAAGTGTTTTGTCACAAAAAATTTCATATTTAGCTACAACATTTTTCAAAACTATAGATGGATAATGTTGTAGCGGAGACTTTTTCCTAATGATAAGAGTAATAATAGAATAAAAGTTTAACATAAACCGTTCAGTTTTAAATAGTACATGAACAAATTTGACCCTTTTGCCTTTCTTGATTTACCTGGCTAGAATTGTTTTCACGGTCATTTGCTTATAGCTGACCAGAAAGTCTGAACAGATTGCGAGGAGTTCCAAAATATGTTTCAAAAAGAAAATATATACTAGTAACGAATTATACTGGGACTAATTTCTAATATGAAACTATTTCGTGCGAATCCAAATTTAATTAGGCCTCAATACCTGACATCAGGTGGGGAACAAAACAGGATCATAATGGATAGTAACATGTTGTGAATAAGAAGCCTACTGAAAAGATATATTAGGAAGCAGGGAAAAGAGGAGAATTTACGGATGTGTTTTTATGTTGGGTTGGTGCACTACTGAAAAGATGCACTGTTGCGTGACTTGTTGGATTAATAATTACATGTTGATATGAGTAAAGCAATAGCGAGTATAATAGTTGAATTTATAACCAATATTATACTAAGAAAGTTACCAGTTATGTCTATTTATAAGTAATTTATTATAAAAATTGACCAATTAATAGAATATTATAAATATTAGATAAATATTACCAATATTAGTCAATTAGCTATTTGAAGCAAAAAAGGTCAGATTTTTGCTTTTATTTGCGTGGGTGTTATTAGACTAGATTGGGTACATCTTAAGGAATGGTTTGGGGATGATTTGGTTAAGTTTTGAGGTGGTTTGAATTGAAATTCGAAGTAGAAGATGAACATGAAAAAATTGGTATGTGTATCACACTATGTATTATTTGTGTATCACATATGTATTATATTTGTATTAAATGTGTATCACATATATATCTATGCATACATATGTGTAAGATACATGTTTGATACATGTGTTGCAGTGTAATGACCCGGCCGGTCGTTCCGTAGAAATTTCATTATTATTCCTATTTTTACCTTGTCATAGGTTGGTTATACTGTTTTTGATGCGTGAGAGTTTGTAGGCTCGGAATCGGAATGGCTGTAGCAAGAATTTAGTCATTTAGTCTTTAAAAATAGCCTTATAGTTGGAAAAGTCAACTGACAGTTGACTTATTGGTAAACAACCTCGGAATGCGGATTGTATGGCTTGGATAGCTTCGTTAGGTGATTTGGTACTTAGGAATATGTTCGGAATATTTTTGTGATGTCCGGTGTAGAATTAGGCTTGAATTGGCGAAAGTTAGTTTTTGGCAATTTTCGGTCGACAGTGGAAAATAGGCTACAGTTGGAACAGGTTCGTAATGTCATTTTGGTTATGTGTGCAAACTTTCAGATCAATCGGAGGTGTTTTGGATAGTTTCGACATCGCTGGTGAAATTTAAAAATTTCAAAGTTCATAGGCTTGAATTCGATGTGATTTTGATGTTTTGATGTTTCGAAGGCTCGACTAAGTTCGTATTGTATTTTGGGACGTGTTGGTATATTTGGTTGAGATTCCGAGGGCCTCAGGTGGATTTCGAAATGTTAACGGATCAATTTAGACTAGAAGAAAAGCAGCTGCATTTTTTTCACAGCAGCATGAACAGTAGCACGTGAACAGTACCGCAAAAATTCTGGACAGTGTATATATAACGAGCAGTCCGAGTTTTCTTCCATTTTTGAACGAGATTTGAGCTTTTGGAGCGATTTTGAAGAGGGTAGACGATTGTTCTTCATTGAGGTAAGGATTTTGGACCCAATAACTCGATTATATGTGATTAAGGACCAAATTAACAGTGTTTAATTGAGAAAAATCAGTAGAAAAAGGTAAAATTAGGGCTTGAGTTTAAGAGGCCTTTTAGGAATGATTTGAGGGGACAAACGGACTCCGATTTAATAGTACTTTATATGTACGGGCTCGTGAGATGATGAGGATCATTTTGGTATAAAGTTTATCGAGTTCCGAGACGCGGGCCCGGGGGTCGGGTTTTGGCTAATTTTGGGTTTTGTGCTAAAATTGATATTTTTCAGTTGGAATTCATCCCCTTAGTATAATTTGATGTGAAAATTCTGAACTTGATAGATTTGGAGCATTCGGCAGTTGATTCGAGAGGCAAGCTTGTTGCGGAATAACTTTTCGGGCTAGTTTGAGGTAAGTAGTGTCTTTAAATCATGTCCTGAGGGTGTGAAACCCCGGACTTTACATCCTTTCACAGATTTTGGAGTGACGCACACACTGGGTGACGAGTGTGGGGTGTGCACGAATTGGAAATTTGGAAAAATGTTCCTTTTTAGGCAGCTATTGAGTTGCGAAACTACTTTTAAAGTATATATTTTATAGTATTATCATGTTTTGATATATTTGGGTTGTAAGCCATGTTTGGGGCCTAGTGCCGATCTGTTCTTACCCCTTGAGGGCTATTTTACTGATATTCCTCACTTTGAAACTATGATTTTACACTCAGTCTTTCTTGTGAAATTGTTGACACTCCTATTTGATGATATTACTATTTCTTGAAACGAAATACTATTTTTGGGTCGAGAACCCCGTTTATTTATGGCCCGAGTGGCATGTTGAGAGTGTCCGACTGAGTGAGGCCGAGGGCCAATATTGTGAGGATGTTATGATATGAGAGAGGCCGAGTGCCTGAGAGTGATTGATTCCATGATTTGACTTGTTTATAGCGCTTGGGCTGTAGGAGCCCCTCCGGAGTCTGTACACACCCCTAGTGAGCGCAGGTACCTACTGAATGCGAGTGCCGAGTGCTGAGTGATGAGTGATTGGGAGGCATGAGTGACAGTGAGGTTGCCCGAGGGGCTGATGTTGAGTGACTGTGAGGTGCTGAGCGACTGTTATTGAGTTTTGGTGAGGTGCTGAGTGACTGATTACGAGTGATGATTTTGCTCGAGGGGCGGTTTAAAAATGATATTTTGCTGAGCTTTTGATTATCATTCGTTTCATCTTTGAAACTAATATTTTGGGAGTTTTACTGAGAAATATTGGAAATTATACTTGTTTCGAGGATTTGTTTTACGGAAACTGGTTTTCGAACTTACGTATACTTTATTGAGACTTGATATTTTACGGTTTTGTGGATTGGTGTATTTGTTGCTGTGTGTTTATTATTCTTCAGACTGTGATTTATTTTCATTACTACTAAGTTGGCGTACTCATCATTACTCCCTGCACCTCTGTGTGCAGACCCAGGTACTGGTTCGGAGCAGTAGCCATTCGAGTTCGTTATCGTCAGCTTTTGGGATTTCGAGGTAGCTATCCAGCATCCACAGCTTCTCCATTTCCCTTTCTTCATTAGTATTAGTATTTTATTCCGAGACATGGTTTATGAAATTAGCAGTGTTAGTTTTATTATTAGATACTCGTGATCAGTTGACTCCAGTCCTGGGGGATTTGTTTATACAGTAGATTATATTATTATGTTTGCTTAAAGACTTAGAGAAAATTTTTATACTCTGTCGCTCGTTATTATTGATTTTTGAGAAATTATATTAAAACAAATGTGTAGTTATGTGATGGTTGGCTAGCCTAGTTCCACGATAGGCGCCATCACGACCTGTTAGGATTTGGGGTCGTGACAAGTTGGTATCAGAGCTCTAGGTTACATAGGACTCAACGGTCATGAGCAGGTTTAGTAGAGTCTTGCGGATCGGTATGGAGAATTCTATATTTATCTTCGAGAGGTTGCAGAACCCTTAGGAAACATTCCACATTCTTGAATTCTTGTCGTGAGAATCCATTTTATTCATCCAAAAGTGTAACTCCTTGAATTCCTTTCATGTATTCGAATGCGCACGCGAGCGCTTGGTATCAGTTGTCGTCATTGTCTTGTGACTTCCATGGGTGAGATGTGATTTTTAACATGTTAATAATGGGCCAGTCAGAAGGACTTGAGGTCGGATTTTATCTGTGGCTTGAGTGTTGACATTTCAATTGGGTGAGCACATGTGTTGGAGGACTTATATGTCTGTTTGTGTCCTTATTGATGGAAATTTCTGACTAGATGACTACATGGTGAGTGTGATCGGATAGTTAGATGTATT
This sequence comes from Nicotiana knightiana, assembly GCA_005239525.1. NCBI lineage: Eukaryota > Viridiplantae > Streptophyta > Magnoliopsida > Solanales > Solanaceae > Nicotiana > Nicotiana knightiana. The sequence goes on from ML393001.1 coordinate 22,621, forward strand.
CAGGTTGTTTGATTGTGACCAAAATGAATTGGCGGGAGATGTGGCAAGAACCATTGATTATTTGACTTCTGTATTAAGTTATAATATGGCTTCGAGTTACGAGTATTGAAGTACCTCTCGTGTAGTTTAGTTGTGGAGTGAAGTGGGTTTTCCGGTTATGTTCTGAGTTCCTGTGATGTCTTTTGAGTTGACCAATGCCCCAACAACGTCTATATATTTGATTGCCGGTGTATTCAGCCGTGTTATAACTCCTTTGTTAGTGTATTTATTGATGGCATCCTGCCGTACTCTCGTAGCCAGGGATAGCATACTCGGCATTTGATTATGGTATTACAAGGATATAGGGAGGAGAAGCTTTGTGCAAAGTTCTCCAAGTGTGAATTGTTGGCTCAATTTAGTAGCATTCTTGGGACACGTGGTGTCAAGTGAAAGTATCTATGTGGTCAGATGAGTGTGAGTAGAGATTCCAGAAGCTCAAGAATTCCTTGGCCACAACTCTAGTGTTAGTGTTGCCATCAGCTTCAGGTTCTTATACCGCTTAATGGGATGTCTTGGGGGCAGGCAGTGGTCGTGTTCTAATGTAGGAAGGTATAATGATTGTGTGATAGCTATGATTTTCGGAAGTGTATAGGGAGATATCATTCTGAGGTTAAGCAGGAAGGGGTATCTCCTGCGGGTTGTCCTGAGGTGTGTGACCCTTATGTTGATCTGTAGTAAGTTCTCTCTATCAGTAAATGAAGTATGTTGTAATTTGAGTTTAGATCGCTTGTGGGAGTTGGCATGACCATTACAATGGTGAATGTGAGATTTGCATACGAGTTGAGGGTTAGATGGTCTGGGTCATATGAGCGTATGAAGAATTTATTTGAATCCCACAGTATGGTGGCAGTGATAATGTGTAGGCATCGTGAGTTATTGTTTGTCTTGGTCCTTGGCTTTGAGCCAAGTGGGGGAGTTCATTATTGATAATTTGGTTACACGATTATGTGTTGTATTGATTTCGGTTTGAGGTATGCTGGTGTATCAGTTATTGCCCTGCATAGGTGGAGTTTGGGAATGGCTCGAGTAACGGGAAATTCTTCGATATAGGTTGTAATATACCTTACGGATAATGGAATTTATTGAATGATTGAGTTGTACTTGAAAGGGTAGTGTGTGCAGTGTATGAGTTTGATTGTTGCTCCAAATGTGTGGATTACTTTCCTAGTATGAGGATTGAAAGCGGGGTTAGGTCGTTCTGTTTACCTCGTTAGTGTAATTGAAATTGCAGAGAGTGAATGACGTTCGAGAATGGTTCAGACGGATTCAAGGTTATATGTAGCGATCGAGGATCTTCAAGGTGTGAGAAGGGCTAGAATTGAGATTTACGAGGAAGATGTCAAGACTTGTGGTGTATTTGCATTATCATGGATTCTATTCATCAGTATCAGGAAAGCGAAGGTAATGACTTTAAATTCGCATGAAGTCTATTCAAGGTAAGCATTTTTGATATGGTGCTCTGGGGATGTTTGAGAGAGTATTCAGCGGCTTATGAGCCTTAGACGGTATACTTTTTTATGCTCGGGTTTCGTGCGGTGAGTCGGGATTGAGAATTGCGGTATTATGGCAAGAAGAAGTATCAATTCGAAGGTAAGTCAGAAGGAACTTGGATAAATAGGACAGCTTAATAGTACGTCGGATCGACATGATAAGGGATATGGTTAGTTCTTTGGGTGTTTATAAGGTAATGAGTTATAGGTGTTTCTTAGCAATTCTCTTGGAATTTGGTGGAATGCGTAGCTTGGTTGAGTTGGAAGGATTGTCTTGGTGGTTTGGTATTGTACAAATGTGATTCGGGAGTTCTTGATGGTTTCTACCACGGTAAGAGATGTATATTTCTACTAGTCCATGTGATGTATAGTGATTTTGCTTCTAGATGGGATCAAATGGAAAGTTCTTGTATAGTTGGGTACGTAGTTGTTTATGGATAGGAAGGGAGCATGAAGTTCTCATATTTATCATAGGATTGCATGGCGTATGTGGTATTTTGTGTATAATGGAGAGTGGCATATGTGAGGTCACGGTTTAGTTCTGGAAGGAAGGTCAGAACTGGCAGTTTCAGATGATTAGGTAAAGGATACCACTATTGGGTGGCTGGATGAGAGTATACATTCATTAAGGACAATGTGTTTAAGGCAATGTGTTTGAATAAGGATGCTTAATTGGTGTTACGACGCTCTCTTGTTAGATCGACTGCTGATATTCAAGGTTTCTTGGTGACACAGAGGAATTATGGGGGTATCCCTCGTGAAATGATAAAGTATTAGGGGCGTGTTATATATTTGAGTGGTGGAATTAGGATTAGATATGGTAATTGGTGCGCCTCATGGATTTTGAGACTAGGAGTTTTCATGAACAAATTATTTTGTAGTTGTGAACTACGAGGATGCGAGCAAAGTTAATCAGGTGTTAGTATAGGTCATGATTCGGTCATTATGAACCTTTGGAGAGTTATCTACCTGTTGTGGATGAACATAGTTGATTTAGAATATAATTATTAGTAGGCCAGTATGGGTGTGTGTTCTACACCGAGTCGGAATTGTTGACCCCAAATTGCTATTGTTGAGGGATGTACCATTTGATTGTCACTGAGCTTATTCATGTTTTGGAGTGATCAATGAGTTACCTTTCGGTGTTTCAAGGAGTTGTGATCGTTGGTTATATATGTGCATAGGGTTTAGTTCTATCGGGGCTTTATAGCAAGATTTGAGTAAGGTAAGTAATTGGGTGTTGCAGGATTGAGACGTGTTGTTATGTTCTTTCTAGTTCGGGTGGCATGGTATCGTCCGATTCCCCGTGGTTATGGCAATGCACTTTTAGTAATTGATGTCGAATTTTGCATGGTTATTGATTTTGAGCAAGGTGGCTTGGAGTATGTCATGTGGTCCAGCGGTTGGATGGGATCACGCTTTGCAGCTCAGTTAGGTAGAGGTATGATCCTTGGTGTCGGATTTGTGTGATATGGTTTCACGATGTGTATCAGGCTTTTAGCATTATGTGGTAATGGCAAGAGTAATGGAAGGATAGTCCTCTCGTGTGAGTCTTCTCTATTTTATGAATTGAGCTCTTGGGATGTTGTTATTGAGTGCACGAGTTGCACAGGTTATGGCTTTGGATGGTATTGATGCTGATCGGACGAATGGTTGCTGGTTTCTACGCGTTTCTTTCATCATCGGCACCATATGAAGGTGTTTAAGCGAGGTTATTTTTTATAAGAGGTTATTTACCGGTATTGGGTTGTTATAAGAAGCGATTGGGATTAGGAGTCATCGCTATGAGTGTTGAGTCATGCAGTATATTATGTGATTTCATCTTGTGTTGCGGATATGGCTTGATACAGCGTGTTCAGACTATTTCAGCTTATAGTCGTGGAAATTTGATCTTGTGAATGGACTCAGAAGTGGAAATTTAGTTATAAGGTTTATGGGCCAGGATTGGATTTCGAAATTTCAACTATGTTGTGCTATTAGACCTATATGGGGTAGAGTGACGTGGTATCACCTCCGAATATGTGCATGGTAGGTTACTGATGCGAGGCTAGAATTCATGGTTTAACATGTTATATGCCCTACATTTTATGTGCGTTAATGATAAAAATACACTTTTTATGTGCATAATAGAGTCTATTTCATGTGTAGGTGAATTGGAGATGGAAACCGAGCTAAATGGATGCAAATACATCGAAAATACGCTCAGGAGGCGAGAAGGAGTGCACCGGGCTATAGCCAGGCGCCAGAGCGCAAACGCCTGGCCCTGCATGGCTAACGCCAGACGTTAGAGTCCAAACGCCATCCCTAGCCTGGCGTTATCCAGGCATTAGCCTCATAACGTCAGGCCCTTGTTTCGGTCAATTCCGAGTTTTGACAAGTTTAAGTGTTTCCCGGTTGGAATAGAAGTCTCCTACACGTTTAGGGTTTGTCCTAAACATATAAATAGACCCCTAAAACACAACTTAACGAGGATTGGAAGGCAGACGAAGGATTTGAAGAGAAGAAACCATTGAAGTGACAAAACATTGATTTCTACATCTTTTATTCATTACTTTGTAATTCAATTATGCAATTTATTTTGAGTTTGATTCTTATGAACATGTCTAGCTAACTTATTTAATCTAGGGTTTTGGTAGAACCCGTTGGGGATGAATTTATTGCGATATTAATATATTTTGGTTGATTATTCTCTATTTGTTCAACTACGTTCTTGTTGTAGTTGATTGAAAGGGCCCTCAATTAGCTGTTCCTATTTATTATGTATCTACTTGAGAGAGAGTGCATAACCGAGGGTTTAGAGGTTGGATTAGAAATAACGATACCTCGGGTGCAATCTAAAGTGAAGTTTAGAGGTTGGATTAGAGATAACGATACCTCGGGTGCAATCTAAAGTGAACTGTA
>ML393001.1:29972-118052 GCA_005239525.1 Nicotiana knightiana
GATATTAATATATTTTGGTTGATTATTCTCTATTTGTTCAACTACGTTCTTGTTGTAGTTGATTGAAAGGGCCCTCAATTAGCTGTTCCTATTTATTATGTATCTACTTGAGAGAGAGTGCATATTTAGGTAGTTGTTTCAACAACATCACTTCCGGATTATAGACGAAAGTCATAACCGAGGGTTTAGAGGTTGGATTAGAAATAACGATACCTCGGGTGCAATCTAAAGTGAACTATATTGCAATCTAGCTAGCGTAACTTGAGAGAGTGCGTCTAGTAAATTATCATAATTACTTGAGAGAGATTTATCGTAGATAGAGTGTTCATGATTGATAGAGACGATTAATTAAACTATAAGAAATATCCGAGAAAGAATTCACCAACGGGGGAAACCATAACCTTAGATCTTTATTATCATTGTTTACACTATATTGTTAGTTAATTTCTAGTTTATTATTTTGTTATTAGATTTAGTAAACATCACCACTTGATATTCAAAAGTCTTGAGAAAATTGATTAAGTAATAGTTTAGCATTTTAAAGACTTAATTGATATGTAAATTCCCTGTGGGATCGACTCTGGGCGTAATACCCCGGATTATATTTGCAGCGCCCGCTTAGTCTTCTACAAGACATAGTTGAGGGTGATCAGTTACACAACAATTTTGGTGGTGTTTGGAATAACTCAAAGCACGTTCGAGGAGGAACGTGTGTTTAAGTGGGGAGAATGTAAGGACCCGGCCGGTCGTTCCGTAGAATTTTCATTATTATTCCTATTTTTCCCTTGTCATAGGTTGGTTATACTGTTTATAATGTGTTAGAGTTGGTAGGCTTGGAATCGGATTGGCTGTAGCAAGAATTTAGTCATTTAGTCTTTAAAAATAGCCTTATAGTTGAAAAAGTCAACTGAGAGTTGGCTTATTGGTAAACGACCTCGGAATGCGGATTTTATGGCTCGGATAACTTCTTTAGGTGATTTGGGACTTAGGAGTGTGTCCGTAATATTTTTGTGATGTCCGGTGTAGAATTAGGCTTGAATTGACGAAAGTTAGTTGTTGGCGATTTCCGGTCGGCAGTGGAAAATAGGTTATCGGGGTCAGAATGGAATTCCGACAGTCAGAACAGGTTCGTAATGTCATTTTGGTTATGTGTGCAAAATTTCAGATCAATCGGTGGTGTTTTGGATAGTTTCGGCATTGTTGGTGGAATTTTGAAATTTCAAAGTTCATAGGCTTGTCTGATTTTGGTGTTTTGAAGTTTCGAAGGCTCGACTAAGTTCGTATTGTATTTTGGGACGTGTTGGTATATTTAGTTGAGATTACTAGGGCCTCAGGTGGATTTCGGAAGGTTAACGGATAAATTTAGACTAGAAGAAAAGTTGCTGCATTTTTTTCACAGCAGCATGAACAGTACCGCGTGAACAGTACCGCAAAAATTCTAGACAATGTATATATAACGAGCAGTCCGAGTTGTCTTCCATTTTTGAACGAGATTTGAGCTTTTGGAGCAATTTTGAAGAGGGGAGACGATTGTTCTTCATTGAGGTAAGGATTTTGGATCCAATAACTCTGTTATATATGATTAAGGACCAAATTAACAGTGTTTAATTGGGGAAAATCAGTAGAAAAATGTGAAATTAGGGCTTGAGTTTAAGAGGCCTTTTAGGGATGATTTGAGGGGTCAAACATACTCTGATTTCAGAGTTCTTTATATGTACGGACTCGTGAGATGATGCGGATCATTTTAGTATAAAGTTTGTCGAGTTCCGAGACACGGGCTCGGGGGTCGTGTTTTGGCTAATTTCGGGTTTTGTGCTAAAATTGATATTTTTCAATTGGAATTCATCCCCTTAGCATAATTTGATGTGAAAAATATGAACTTGATAGATTTGGAGCACTCAGAAGTTGATTCGAGAGGTAAGGGTGTTGCGGAATAGCTTTTCGGACTAGTTTGACGTAAGTAATATCTTTAAATCCTGTCATGAGGGTGTGAAACCCCGAAGTTTACATCCTTTCAAGGAGTTTGGAGTGACGCACACATTTGATGACGAGTGTGGGGCATGCACGAACTGGAAATTTAGAAAAATGTTCCTTTTTAGGCAACTATTGAGTTGTGAAACTGCTTTTAAAGTATATATTTTATAGTATTATCATGTTTTAATATATTTGGGATGTAAGCCATGTTTGGGGCCTAGTGCCGATTTGTTTTAACCCCTTGGGGGCTATTTTACTGATATTCCTCATTTTGAAACTATGATTTTACACTTAGTCTTTCTTGTAAAATTGTTGACACTCCTATTTGATGATATTACTATTTCTTGAAATGAAATACTATTTTTGGGTCGAGAACCCCGTTTATTTATGGCCCGAGTGGCATGTTGAGAGTGTCTGACTGAGTGAGGTCGAGGGCCAATATTGTGAGGATGTTATGATATGAGATAGGACAAGTGCTTGAGAGTGATTGATTCCATGATTTGTCTTGTTTATAGCGCTTGGGTTGTAGGAGCCCCTCTGGAGTCTGTACACACCCCTAGTGAGCGCAGGTACCTACTGAGTGCGAGTGTCGAGTGCTGAGTGATGAGTGATTGGGAGGCATGAGTGACAGTGAGGTTTCCCGAGGGGCTGATGTTGAGTGACTGTGAGGTGCTGAGTGACTGTTATTGAGTGATGGTGAGGTGCTGAGTGACTGATTACGAGTGATGATTTTNGAGCTTTTGATTATGATTCGTTTCATCTTTAAAATTGATATTTTGGGAGTTTAACTGAGAAATATTGGAAATTATACTTGTTTCAAGGATTTTTTTTACGGAAACTGGTTTTCAAACTTATGTATACTTTATTGAGACTTGATATTTTATAGTTTTGTGGATTGGTGTATTTGTTGCTGTGTGGTTTTTATTCTTCAGACTGTGATTTATTTTCATTACTACTGAGTTGGTGTACTGATCATTACTCCATGCACCTCTGTGTGCAGACCCAGGTACTGGTTCGGAGCAGTAGCCATCCGAGTTCGTTATCGTCAGCTTTTGGGATTTCGAGGTAGTTGTCCAGCGTCCGCAGCTTCTCCATTTCCTTTCCTTCATTAGTATTAGTATTTCATTCCGAGACATGGTTTATTACATTAACAATTTTAGTTTTATTCTTAGATGCTCGTGATCGGTTGACTCCAGTCCTGGGGGATTTGTTTAGACAGTAGATTATATTATTATGTTTGCTTAAAGACTTAGAGAAATTTTTTATACTCTGTCGCTCGTTATTATTGATTTTTGAGAAATTATATTTTAAAAAAAGTGTAGTAATGTGATGGTTGGCTAGCCTAGTTCCACGATAGGCGCCATCACGACCTGTTAGGATTTGGGGTCGTGACATGCAGAAGAATTTTTGGAACTCGATTTTAACTACGAATTTTGATACCAAATCAGTCCAAATCACCTCATATTTTTCTCAAATTTTGTATATTGACTTATTTATATGTTTTCAATGAATTTCAACCATACCCATTGAAAAATATTCTTCTTTGCTTAGATTTTTGGAATCTTGTATATAAATATTTTTGTATTTCATCACCTTATTTGCTACTTCATCCATAAAAAAAAATTTTCGTCTTGCATCTAATGTTGTTGATAATGCTTAAAATATGTAAGAAAATCTTTGTGTGCGATTCTTAGAGAGAAGGAACCTTAGTTATTTGGATTTTTAATTTTTATATGTGCTTCGCTAGTATTGGTAAGTCTATAATTAATGACTAGAGGTTGGTAAGTTGAAACTTATTTGAGATATTTATCTAAGATTCTCATATTACTAATATATGAGATATTAAATTTATACTCCTATTATATAAGGCTTATTCTTTTAATAAGACAATTAAATTCAAGTGACAAGAGAGATTTCAAACCGAAGAATAGAATAATCGACCCATTTTGTCTTGTGCTGCAAATTTTGTGTGCGAGCTTAATTCTTTTTTATTGCTTTTTACTATCTATTAAAAGGACAATTGCTTTAAAAAATTGAAAGAACGAGCTTTTTCTACCCCATTTTGAGATTAATTCCTCCAACAATACTTTGATCAATTAATTTTAGTGTGATGTTTGGTTCTACTTGATTTGATGTTTTGTTCCTTGCAATTCTTCCTAATTGTAGCAAAGAAAGGTACCGTACCACCTCTCGCCTCAAAAAGTGAAATATAAAGATTAGTTTAAAGTAATTGCTTGTTTGGGGTCTAGCTAGCTTGTCTTTTCTAATTTGTGCAGTAATGTCATTACTATGAAATTGTTATAAAACAATAAAAGAAAAGAATAATATTGCAGTAAAAAAGAGATGCACTTCTTATTAAATTTTGGAATGATTTACAATAGGGTAAGACCCCTCTATTTATAGGGGAAAAGATTTAGCCACAAAGTAAAACTCTCTAAAAGATAGACATTCACTCTAATTATAATTCTATTCATAATATTCCCCCTTGAATGTCTACTCAATAAGTAATGTGCTTCGCTAAAATCTTAGCTAAAATAAAATCCAGTGAGAAAAAAATTCTAGTAAAGAAACAAGAGTACACATATTTAATAATACGCCTTTTGGTTGCCTCGTTAAAAATCTTGCAAGGAAAACCCAGTGGGACAAAATCTTTGTAAGAAAAAAGGAGTACAACGCATATTAACTCCTCCTGATGAGAGCATCAATTCACATCATTGAGTCTTCGCATCTCAGTCTTGTGCACTACCTTCTTGAAAGTTGACGTCGGCAGAAATTTGGTGAATAAATCAGCCATATTAACTCCAATGATTATGTTGCACCTTGAAAATTCTCGCTATCACATTATCATGCTTATAGAGAATTGATAATTCATTTCACGTAACCTTTTCTCAAATGTTTATCATCTCTCCCCCCTCATATTAAACTAACTTGCTTCCTCAACTTTGGGAACTCATCTTTGTGCGTTATGGTGTTAATCAAAATATACACCACACATCAATAATAATAAGATGGAATTATTTGGTTCCTGACCTTGAACCAGTTGTGAGAGGAGAATGTAATATATTTTCGTGTATAACATATATCAAACTGATATAGATAACTTTGTTCTCATAAGCAATAGTTTAGCTATTAAGGGATGCAGTCAATAAATCATTTTGCTAAACCAGTGTGATGTAACCAACTTATAAGATGAACTGATGAACTGTTTTGAATAGAAAATCTAAAAATTATGCTCTAAATTAAATTATTGAGCAAGTTACCTCTCAAACACCAGGTTGCGGGTTAATAATAGTTGCATATGTAACAATCTCATAGATGCATCTTATATGGTATACATGGCAGGTGAATGGACCCATATTCACCTTTGATATTTCCAGCATTCATGAGATTCAATCCCAATTTTAGTTGGTATATTTATTAATCAGAACAAGCAACATAAGAGAATTCGTAAAGAACTTTCTAGTTCTTTAATACTTACCCATGTAAATCTCTTTTATTTTTGCACATCATACTTAAATTAATATGGCTAAATCAATTATACCAACTGGTAAATTATTAATATTAATAAACCTTAGAATTACACCATGATGTGTAAAATTATGAATATACACCAAGTTTATTATGAGATGAGTTTTTATATCAATAAACTTCTACTTTATTGTGATATTCTTTTGTTTGTATAGTACAAACTGGAGAATAAAGAGGATAGTTTTTCACATATATATAGTTTTTCACATACATATTACCCCGCTACAAGTTGTAGTAATAGAAGATATTAGATCATTCATTTATTTATAGTCTCAATATAACTAACTGCTTTCGCGAATACTATAGAAACTCAATCAATTTCTTTGAGACTTACTACGACACAATACCTTATTGGTAATTAATTGTGTTTCTCCAAACTATTATAATTGGCTCTTCCAAAATTCTCAATTAATCTTGTACTACCACATATTCATCAACATCCATATGGTGAATATCTCTTTCAAAGAGAAAGTTATACCATTATGCGATGACCCAAAGGGTCATCTTAAGTTTTAGAATTCAATTATGCGCTTTATAGCCTTAGAAATATCATTTTTACCCTTCTCGATTTGCGTGCACAGTTCAGGCATGTTGCCGTAAATCTTTTATGTGGAAAATTAATGAAATAATAATTTTTGGCCTTAAAAGTTGATTATAGTTGACTTTGGTTAATATTTTGAGTAAACGGACCCGGACCCGTATTTTGATTGTCCCGATGGGTCCGTAGTGAAATATAGGACATGGGCGTATGCCCGAAATCGAATTCCGAGTTCCCTAGCTCCAGATATGAATTTTTGATTAAAATTGAAAGACTAAAATTTTAATGGTTTTAAGAATTGGTTAATGTTTGATCTTGTTGATATCGAATCCGTATTTTGGTTTCGGAACTTGGTACAGGTCCGTTATGATATTTATACCTTATCTGTGAAATTTGGTGAGAAACGGAACTGATTTGACATGATTGGGACGTCCGATTGAGAAAATGGAAATTTTAAAGTGTTCTTGAGAATGTCATATGTTTTTGGTGCTAAATTTGTAGTTCTAGGTGTTATTTTGGCGATTTGATCGCATGAGAAAGTTTGTATGATATTTTTAGACTTGTGTGCATGTTTGGTTTGGATCCGCGAGGGCTCGGGTGAGTTTCAGGTAGGCTTCGGAGTGGAAAGAACTTAGAAAACATAGTTGGTGCGTGTTCAGGTCTGTAGATCTCGCATTTGCGAGATCTGGCTTGCAAATGCGAGCCTCGCATTTGTGAAGAAGCTTCGCATTTGCGAGCATGGGTTGGGTCAGGGTAGTATCGCATTTGCGATGGTAAGCCCGCATTTGCGGAAAGTTCCTATTTGCATTTGCGACAAAACAGTTCGCATTTGCGAAAGCTGCAGAAAATGCGAAGAGTTCACATTTGCGATACTTTCTCGCATTTGCGAGCTTCGCAATTGCGAAGCTCTGGTCGCAAATACGACATCTGCAGCTGATAGGTCTTGACTTAGATGGGATTTTTCTCATTTTTCAACATTTCCAAACACAACAAACCCTATAGGCTATTTTTCAAAGGCAACTTCTTCCCCAAATAAGAGGTAAGTGATTCTTAACTCGTTTCTTTCAATCTTTCACTTCATTTTACAAGATTTCAACCTAAAATCTAAGGTTTTCATGGTGGAATTGGGGATTTTTGGGTAGAAACTAGGTATTTCAAAATTTGAGGATTTAGACCTCAAATTGAAATCGAATTCCAAAACCAATTATATATCCGGAATCGGGGATGAATGGGTAATCGGATTTTGATCCGAATTTTGAGTTGGGACCAAGCGGGCCCCGGAGTGTCACGACCCAATTTACCCTCCGAAAGGTATCGTGACGGCACCTAGTCTCTATGACTAGGTAAGCCTAAAATTTGCGGATATGAAAAAATCAATAAAAATAAACACAGAAAAGATCACAAGTAGATATAACGTAGCTGCTCAGCATATACATTTTTACTTCCCAAAACACGGAATGTCACCGTAGTCACTAGCTCTGTACTAAATGTAGCTCTATACAATGAAACAGTGGAGAAGTATACAAGTCTTCTATGCCTACACTAGAGTAGAACGGGACTCGTGGGATTCTGCAGACGCGGCCGAATTACCTTGCGGTCTCCTGGCTGCTGGGAGGACGACTCCTAGCCACGATACTGGATGTTGGTACCTAGATCTGCACATGGGGAAAAAATGCGCAGGAAAAGGCGTGAGTACTCCACATTCGGTACTCCATAAGTGCCAAGCCTAACCCCAGTCAAGTAGTGACGAGGTCAGGTTGAGGCCCTACTGAGTTTGTAAAAACAAGTCAATATATAATTTAAAACAGTGAAATACAGATAAGCAATGATAAACAGGATTAACGAAGACGGAAAGATTTAATAACAGAAAGAGAGCCCTCGGCTCAGCACAGCATATCTCTCAATAGTAAATGTGCAATGCAGTACACGGGGAAAGCTCCCGGATCTCAGTATGTAGTCCCAATTTAAATATGCTATGCAGTACAAGGGGAAAACTCCGGGATCTCTATCCGTAGTCCCAATTTAAATATGCATTTCAGTACAGCGATAAAGCTCCTGGATCTCGGTCCGTAGTCCCAATTTAAGTATGAAATGCAGTACATGGGGAAAGCTCCCAGATTTTGATCCGTAGTCCCAATGTAAATATGCAAAGCAGAAGTATGTCAATTATGGCTTAAGTAAACAATCCAGGAAAAACAACAGGCAAGAATAGAGTAAAGCTACCTAAGCATGATGTGACTAATAGCAAATAAGAGGAAAACAAGTCAGAACAAGTAGGCATGCTTACTCTTAAGCTATCTACCCTATTAAGATGGAAACAGTAATATGTGAATGAGAATGAGCGATTTCGTAGGAGTAAAAATAGGATTTTTGCAACAATGACACATGTACGCACTCGGCACCTCGCGTACACGGTATCCACATAACACAATCAGTATAAAATGCCTAAGGGAAAGTCCCCAACACAGAATTAGGCAAGCCACTTACCTTGACCGTGCTAATCAACCTAATACCACGCTCTTTCCACGAGTATCTGACTCCGGGTGGTCCAAATCTATTCAAATCGATTGCATGGTGTAAATATCACTTTAAGGGAATAAAATAGCTAATTATTCGCCCAAAAAGTCCCCCGGTCCCACGTCTCAGAATCGGGTAAAATTTATATTTTATAGACATCCATTCACTCACGAGTCTAACCATATAAGAATCTCTCAAATCGGAGGTCAAACACCCAATCAAAACTCAATAATTCCGTCTATGAAGTTCATCCCATTTTTCCCCTTTTCTTCCCAAAATTTTTGAAATTAAAGGTTGGATTTAAGATTGGAATCATGGAAATTTATCTATAATGGATAGAAATCACTTACCCAAGTTACCCAGGTGCAAAAACCTCCGAAAATCGCCTCTCCCGAGCTCTCAAATTCGAAAATGGTGAAAATAACATAAACCCTCGGATTTGGGTCTTTAAAAGACTGCCCAGGCATTTGTTATATGCAATCGCAGACAAGGAGTCGCGATCGCAGAGAGTAAAGAAACACGCGCTTGGAATCATGCTATACGATCATAGAAAGCAGTACGTGATCGCAAACCTTGAGGACCCAGAGCTATGCGATCGCGGTTGGGGCCACACAACCACGTAGAACAAATATTGAAACTCCCCCAACCTAAGAATTCTCTATGCGAACGCGGTCCTGGTCATGCGATCGTGTTGACCAAGATTCCATCACACTGCGATCGTAGACCTTTTATTGCGATCGTAGAAAACAACCGCAGGACCTCTCACTTTTACCTTACGCGATCGCGGGTGAACCCTTGCGATCGCAGAGAGTAAAACACAGCTATAGAAAAACCAGCAAAGACTTATAGGCCAAATATTTCCGTTGAACACCCGAAACACACCCGAGGCCCCCCGGACCTCAACGAAAACTACCAACCAACCCTAATACCTTGTTCAAACTTGGTCGAGCCTCAAAACACATCTCATAAAATCAAAACCATCAATTATGCATAGATTCAAGCCTAAGAACTTAGGAAATTTCTAGAATTCACATCTAACGCCGAAACACGTTTAAACTCATCTGAATGACCTCAAATTCTGCACACATGTCATAAACAATATTACGGACCTGCTGTCGCTTTTGGAAATCCGTTCTGAGTCTGATATCAAAATGTCACTTATCGGTCGAAATCGCCAAAATTCTAAATTTCGCCAATTTAAGCCTAAATCCACAACCGACCTCGAAAACACATTCCGAGCATGCTCCTAACCCTGAAATCACCCAACGAAGCTAACGGAGTTGACAGAATTCCATTCCGGATCCTTCTTCACACAGATCTAATTATGGCCAAATTTCTAAAGCTAAATTCCACATTTATGGACTATGTGTCCAAAATCACCCCGGATTTCATCACTCAACGCTCCGACAAGTTCCAATAATATAAATAGACATGGGAGAAGCGGTAAATAGGGGATCGGGGTGAAAATTATTAAAACGACCGACCGGGTCGTTATACGGAGTTGGGTTTTGTTGACTTTTTTCAAAAATGACTTAAATTGAACCTTTAGTTATCGTGGGTGATTCCTAAGGCTTATTTTGAATCGTTTGGTTGGTAATTTGCTAGATACTGTTGGCTCGGAAGCTAATTTGAAAAGCAAGGTTGTGATTGAACTCTGAGTGATATTTGGAGCAAGGTAAGTGTTATTTCTAACCTTGACTTGGGGGTTTATGAACCTTTGGCTTATTTGCTACGTGATATATTATGTGAGTGGCATATACGTCAGGTGACGAGTACCTATGTTCCGCCAATTTACCTGTTTTACTTGTTTCTTTCTGTACACTTATTATTGTTTCTTCCCTGCTTTACTTGTTACATGTTTAATTGTAATTCCATGCCTAATTTTTTACCTATTAGATAATGTTCTCCCTTGTTGAAGATATTTGTTACCCCGTAGAATCACTGTCTCTTTTATTGGTTTAAACTGCTCTGGTTGGTTTTTCGGTGATATCCTGGTTTGATCTCGCTGAGTAGTAATAATTTTATTGAGTTTTATTGATTATACGACTCCCAGTTGCTTTGTTCTAAATTTGAAGAGTTGGTAAGGGCCTTGTGTGAATTTTATGAAACTTCTATACACTATGTGTAATGTATTATGATATGGTGGGATCGGGTTACACGCCGCACCAAGAGGAATAAGAGAGGATTGATGAAGAGGAATAAGGGTGAATATGATTATTCGGTAGGATCGGGTTGCACGCTGCAACAGGAGGAATAAGGGTGGATTAATACGGAGTAATATGGGTGAAATATTATGTTGATAATGATATAAGGTGGGATCGTGTTGCACGCCGCAACATATATATATTATTTACTTTTATTGTAATTGTTAGAGAGAAATAAGGGAGGAATCATGTGATCGGGTTGCACGCCGCAACATATATATATATATATATATATATATATATATATATATTATTTACTTCTATTATAATTGTTACGGAGGAATAAGGGAGGATTGGTGGGATCGGGATGCGCGCCGCGTCAATATATGTGTTTATGTATTCTTCTATGACTGTGTAAGTTATTCGGAGGTTTTACATTTCGCCTAAGGATTGGTTATATATGGATATTGATAAGACACTGAAGTTATGTATTTATTCCTGTAATTTACGGCTTTAAAGTTATATTGTTCTCCTTTTCTGCCTTATTATTTATCGTCTGTATCATATACTGTGAGTGTCCCGCCGTAGCCTCGTTATACCTTCGTCAAGGTTAGGCTCGGCACTTACTAGTACATGGGGTCGGGTGTACTGATACTGCACTCTGCACTTGCTGTGCAGATTTCAGAGCAGGTTGTGGCTGATCGAGAGATTGGCTCAGGTTCACAGCTAGAAGACCCAAGGTAGTCATGATGGCGTCCGCAGGACCTGACATCCCCTTCTACATATCTTCATACTATTTTCCTTTACTTTCCAAAATAGTTGTAATTTCTTTCAGACAATTGATTGTAGAAAAATCATAGAGAGTTCGTGAATTGTGACACCAGGTTTCTGGGTAGCAGTAATATGTAAATGACTTTGATATCTATATGTATTTACAGTTATTCCGCTTTAGTTTTTTTGGTCACTACTAGTCACAAAAAATGGATTTAAATGGATAAATAATCTCTTGTGTTAGCTTGTCTGGCAAGTGTGATGTTAGGCGCCATCACGATCCCGACGATGGGAATTTCGGGTCGTGACAAGTTGGTATCAGAGCCTTAGGTTGCTTAGGTCTCACAATTCACGGAAAACCTTAGTAGAGTCTGGGGAATCGGTACGGAGACGTATTTACTTATCTCCCAGAGGGTATGAAGTTTAGGAACAAATTTCACTTTATTCAACTCTGTCGTGCGATTTTGTTATCTCAATACTGATTGAACTTTCCTATTATTATTCTCTCGTGGATTACGAGAACACGTAGCGCTTCTTCCGTTGATCAGCAGTCAGAGCCTCTAGCAGCAGCTCCTACGAGGGGCAGAGGTCGAGGCCGAGGCCGTGCTAGAGGACGAGGCAAGGGCAGGGCTCAGCCCATAGCCCGAGCAACAGCCCCAACTGTGGAGCCTCAGGTAGAGTTCGATGAGGAGGTTCTGACTCAGACTATTCCTGTCGGGCCAGCTCAGGTCCCGGAGAGGTTTATTACTACCCAGTGCTCCAGGATGCCTTGGTCCGATTAGTGGGCCTTATGGAGAGTGTGGCCCAAACGAGCACATTCCCCGTGGCACCAGCCGTATCTCATGCTAGAGGAGGAGCCCAGACTCCTGCTACTCACACTCCGGAGCAGATGGCTCCCCAATTTCAGACTCCAGCAGCCCATCCAGGAGTAGATGGCTCCCCAGTTTCAGACTCCAGCAGCCCATCCAGTCGGAGTAGTTCAGCTGGTTGCTGCGGCTGTTGACACCCAATTTTTACCAAAATAATTTTTTAATTGCATATATGTCTTCAAAATCACGCATTAGCATCAATTGGTATTTTTTCATCATTTTTCATATTTTTTATTAATTTGCCCAGTTTTTTATTTCTAATAAATAATCATAAAATTGCATCACAAATGATTTCAAAACATTTCTTGATTTAATATTACTATTTATGGTCCTATTAAGTCTAAATTATTTCATAAATAGCCAAACCGGCACCTTTTGGCTATAATGGCAATTATAATCCATGCATACATTTTTTGCGTCATTTCAACCAATATTAGTCCATTGTATTTTTAAATACTAAATAATTACTTTTAAAACATTTCCATGCATAAAATCACTTTTGTAATTAGTTAATTATTTTACAAATTAATTTTTATTCAATTACTTTGGGTATTTAACAAACAACCTTTTTATTTCAATTTTTAGCCTAAAACTAACCAGACCAATGCCTTATAAAACCATCCCAATACCTTATAAAAAATTAACCCAAAAGACCTAGGCCCAATACCCTACCTACCCGACCCAAGCCCTTTGGCCAATCCTGGTCGTTGATCATTTTTTATCAACGGTCCAGATTCCCTCTTCCTTAATTAAACCTAAAGACTACCCTCCCAAACCCCTCATTTCCCTCTTCTCACCCCGCTGTCACCCCTTCCCCTTCTCTCTCAAACGTTCTCTAGCAAAACCCTAATTTCCCCCGCCGTCACCGGCTTACACTGCTATTCCATGGTATTTCTTCATCACCGCCTCTACCAGCCTCCTATTTGCTATGTTTTATTCGTCTATTAGATCCTTGAGAGGATCTCAAAGGACCTAGGCGGTTCTGGTTTGCTCCTTTTGATTTCTCGCCTATTTCAGGCTGTATGCTCGACCTTGAGTAAGAATTTCTCTTATTTTTGTTGCGAATCTATGATTTTCCAAGCTTATGTTCTCATCTCTTCTATGCTTTCTAAAACCCTAATTCTTATCTCTGATATTCTCATATTTGAGACGGATTGAACCTATTTCACATGTTTTTCATGAAAATCTTCTGGTTTTTCGATTGATTTTCCGTTTTTCCTAAAACTATGGTTTACTGAACTCACCTTCTCAAAACGTTTCTGATTTTTGAGTGTTTAATCATTGTTCCTAAGTGTTACTGATTTTTTTCATGCTAAGATTGTTTGGATTTTGGTCCATTTATGCTAAAACTGCAATTTTCTAATATTTTTGCTTGGATTCTGAGGTTGACCGTGTTACTCGTTACACTGTTTCATTCTGTGCTTTGATTCTCATGATTTCTCCTTAGTCTTATTTAAATGCCTTGTGATTTTTACCCTAGTACGTCTCTATTAGGGTTTCTGATTCGATTTCTCGACTGATTTTTGTGTTTATGAAATTTATTTAGCCTATTCGTTTATTTGTGGAAACCTATATTTTCCTCCCTTAAATCAGTATTATTTTGAAT
The DNA here is from genome assembly GCA_005239525.1 of Nicotiana knightiana. NCBI lineage: Eukaryota > Viridiplantae > Streptophyta > Magnoliopsida > Solanales > Solanaceae > Nicotiana > Nicotiana knightiana. The sequence continues at coordinate 43,920 of ML393001.1, forward strand.
TCTGATTTATAGATCTACTCTGCTAAACTTATGTGTAGATTCTTGATTATTTCCCTTATTTACGACCTTAATTAGTTTTTCTTACCTTATTTGATTAGCTGTGATACTTACTAATTCTTCAAGATTGCTTCCTTAATTGAACTTATGTCTATTTACCCTTAATTTCTCACTTGATTTTCTTTCCTTAAATGTATCCTGCCCTTTACCGTTGGGTAATTACCCTTAATTAAGAGAATACTACATTGATTTGGCATGTGAATTGATTCAGTGATTTCCTTAATTGCTGAGTGATTGATCTCCTTTACCTTATTCTGTTTTGCTCTTAACTACTATATATACTCTCCTCTATTCTCACTTCAAACACACGAACACAAGTTCAAAAACACACACTTACACTCAAACTCTCTCTTTTCTTTCTCTGTTACTTGTGATAATCACTAATCTAGTTGGCTGTAAGCCAAGGCTAGATATTGAACTGCACCTGCTTTACTGTGCTCTCTTCTTTAACTGATATGTCTCTGATAAAATTTTGAAACCCAAACTCTATGTGTTTCATTACTACACTAGTTCATTGCCCATGAATCCAATTTGTTTTCTTGTTTACTTCATTCCCTTGCATGTCTATGTTCTGTCCTGTTAAATGTACAATTAGCATGTCTACACTTCACCAAGTTATCTGATACTTATCCAGCCTGTTTATTAATATATGTTTAATCCCTTAACTATGTAATCATGTTGGTTATTTGATCGACCCTGCATGTATACCTAATCCTGTCTAAGACATGTCTTATTTTCTACATTCAGATGTGCTCTATGTCAAAATTGCTTATTGTCCTCGACTAACCTGCTAAGCCTCTAAGACCCCTAAATGTCCAATGTAGTTGTTGTCTACATGTTTCCTCTATACCCCGTTCATGTACCCTAATGTGACTCCTATATGCTCCCAACCCCCTCTCATCCCTGTGTGATATTAGTTTGTTGAATGTCTATGTATTCTATGACTGATTGACTATGTGCTAAACTTGCTCTCTTCAGAACTAATTTCAAAATGTGTACTATTCTTTTAAATGGTTTTCATTCTTGGCCTCCTCTTAAAACTGGTTTCTATCCCAGAAAATCTTTTAAAGTTATACTATTTTTCACTAAGTCTTTCAAAACTATGTAAAGCACTCCCACTTTAATCTTAGGTCAATATGTTCTGCCCCTCCAGTGTGTGTACTGCCTAGGAATCCCATGAGATTCCTCCGAACTCTGGCACACTGGGACTGGCCATTCCATACTGCACATACTCAATCCTTATTGTGAAAAGTCTGGGTGAGCACTGCCCGGAATCCTTGAGGTCCTTAGGGAACTCTAACACACCGGACAAAAATCTGGCTATGAAATCCTTTGGCATTTGAGATCATTGAAGGCCTGGCCTTACCAGGTTTGCTTTGGGCCTGGTTCAGGCTCCCTATAGTTTAATTTATACTTCATTTATGTAATTTATGTAATCCTGGTATGTAATAATCCTTTGTAACAGATATTGGGGTAACTAGTGAAAATGTAGGGTAGCTATATGATCCTGTGGGGTAAAGTCGGGTAGAAATCATGTATATAGGCTTTGCATTCTGCTAATCCTCTCTAGAAATCATGTTCTAGGCTTGTGTGATGCACTAGAAATCATGTTCTAGGATTTCTATGTTATTTGCATTAAAACTAAGCTGAATCTGTGCATTAGATATCCTGTTTTAGGGCACTCACATTTACTGCTTTGCATATTAGAAACATGTGGTAAACCATCACTCTTTTTCTGATTCTGTATCATTCATGATCATTTAGAAATCATACTAGGCTATTAAAACTGCCTAATAAAATAATCATTTCTGTGTGCATTAGATATCCTGTTCTTAGGACTCTGTTTGCATCCGTTTTGAATCATGTCTATTTCGAATAGATAAATAACTGTCCATGAAAAGATTTAAAACATCCTCACCGTTAGGTATCATGTCTCTAAATACAAATTGAGATAAATCACTTGTTATACTTTGTATCGCCTAGATCCAGCATGCCTATAGGTTGAATAATCTCAAACTATTTAAACAGCCCCTGTAATTGAGATTGCATATAGTCCCACGCCTAGGCAAGCCTTACGTGATTAAGGTCTTTATATAAAGCTGGAAACTGCATTTTTTGATTGTGTACTGCTAAGATTATACAGGATTTAAAATCAGTAGGCAAATTGATTAGGACCCTGCCATTGAGTTTTTAAATAGTGTTGCATATTCTGTACATTACACTAATGTTCACCTAGACATCTTTTCCTAGGACTCTTTCTCTAAAATTACCTTAATCTGTGTTTGAGGCATGTTGCTTATTTGTTTATATATGTGGAGGCAAACATGAGCCCCTTAACTGCTTCCCCTATTTGATTGTCCTATGTGTTATTTGTTGTCGCCTAGATTTTCCTTTTTGAATACCTTAGGGGTCGTCTGGAACTGCCCAGATTTAGAGGTCCTAAACTCCTCCGGGACCACAAGGAAGGGACGGGTATCAACACGCTTAGAGTTCGTTAATCAACTCGCTTATATGACCCCCTAAGGGGTGGGATAATGGGTAGTAAAAGGATATGATGACCTATGTGCTAATGCAACGTGTAGCCCCTTGTTGAGGAGTGATTACCGGGCATTGCATGGATATGATCCTATAGGATAAACAACTGAGGACCCCTTTCACCCATTTACATATGTGTGCTTAGACTGCTAATCTGTTAAAACCCTTTATTTATTTACATATGTGTGCTTAGATTGCTTATTTGCACCTGATTAATTCCCCAAGTAAGTTTAGCCGGGACCCACAGTTGTGGACTTCGAGGGGTGCCTAACACCTTCCCCTTGAAGTAACTTCAATCCCTTACCCAATCTCAGGTTATAAATTAGTGTTATAAATGACCCGTAATAGTTTCCCTAACGCACCTTAATTCGTTAGGTGGCAACTCTTCAAATTCCTTACATCCCTTTTCCCAAAAGGAAATGAGTTGTCCCAATAATGTCAAAAACCCTGACTAATCCGAAAGGAGAGGAAAAAGGGGGGCGCGACAGCATGGCGGCTCTGCTGGGGATTCTAGGATTTTACCATTACAAAATGCTTTGTGATTTGTCTAAATGTGATTTATTTTATTATTGCTTGCACCCTTTCCACTTCCCCTTTATGTGCAGTTAATTGTTTACTTTCTCAAGTATTTATTTTCCCAAAATGAAACTGACATGTTTCTTTGTTTTCTTCTGTAACCGCTTTCAAATGTAATTGTTGTATTTATCGCTTTTATAATGTGCAAATACGTGACAACATGATGGTTATTGCTTATTTATTGCTGCATAATCATGCTCAACATCTTATTCCACTCGTGCCTAAACAAATCCTATAGCAACGCTTGATGAGTGGTTGCGCTCTTCTTATTTATATCACCCCTAAATCCGGAAAGGCTTATTTACGGTAAAACCAGTCGATCAGCGGTGCAGTCGATGGTTCCATGCCTTTTCCCCTCTAGTTGTCCGCTCGAGGGCACCAGTCTAAAACCCCATAGAAACCTTACTCTTGTTATATTGTGTATGTATCATGGTCAAACCTAGCTGGGTTAATGTGTCGCCCGCACAATAACCCTTTAAGACAGCCTTATCCAAAAGTCCACCGGGGTTTTCATAATCCAACAGACACGATCACGTTCTGTGCATTAATTTGGAGAACTAAATGCATGTATGTTAATCATAAGTGTATAAATAGTCGAGTCTGGTAGGGGAAAGATCCTAACCATTTTTGTCTTGCAGAAAATGAGGCACGAGGTCCCCAGATTCGGTATGGTCAGCAATATCCCACCAATGCTCCTAGATTGGTGGGAAGACCTTCCTTCAAGTGATAAGAAACACGTGAGGAAGCATCTGGGTGATTTACCTTCTCTTCTGGACATCCAGCCAAACCATAGGTTGATTGAGGCTGCCACTTTGTTTTGGGATAGTGAAAGAATTTTATTCCGCTTTAGGAATATTGTATTCCGCACGGGCAAAAGTTTTCTGAAAATGATGGGGTTGAAGAAGAATACTGAATTGGAGTGTTTGAAGCAATCTTACATACCTTTCGAGTACTTGTATGAAAGATACGGTCACAACAAATTATACCGTACCTATCATGACGAGTTTTCCATCACGCCTCTGGGTCACATCCACGGCAAGGTATTCGTGTTTATTATGTGCTTTTTGGGCTTGATAGTGTTCCCGATGGAGAAGGAAAGGATTCATACCAGGCTAGCCATGGTAACCAGGACCTTGATGGAAAGGATCGACGGGAAAACCTTCAGCATTGTCCCTATGATCTTAGCTGATATTTACCGAGCCTTGGAGCATTGTCAAAAAGGAGTTAAACATTCTGAGGGTTGCAACCTGTTGCTGCATTTATGGCTCCTAGAACACCTTTAAAAGGGCCAATATCGCCAACCGCGAAGGGCTTGGAATGATCACATTGCTTTCCATCACCCCAAGCGGATGACTTACATTCCGGACAGATTTGCTCAGCCGGAAATTGCCAAGGAGTGGGTGAAATTCTTTGATAATCTGACCGAGGAACAGGTGTAATGGATGTTCGAGTGGTTCCCGACGGACGAATTTATCATCAGATCCAGGGATGCACCACACTTAGTGTTGATCGGGTTGAGAGGTATATATCCCTATGTTCCTCTCCGAGTCATGAGGCAGGCAGGCAGGCAGAAAACAAGTTGTACCAAGGGTTTCCAAGATGGGTCACTTCAGAGTGGATTTCTAGGACGACGTCCCCTACAAGTGCCAAGCTCAACACATGTGGCACTGTAAAATCATCATAGAGAAGAATACTATTGAACCAGACAGGTACCATGCAGGATGTGCACCTTTCTACCAGGCATGGCTGGAAGACAACTTGGATGGGATAGTGAGGTCGGGAATCAGCCGAGGCAATAGAATCATAGACGAGGATGCCGAGGCTCAGGTCAAGTATAACCGGTTGCGCAAAAGGATCCGCGATTTCGAGAGCGAGCACTGGGAAATACATGAAACTAACAAGAGGTTGATCGAGGAATGGAAAGATATGGACGTCCTTTCCAACAAGAAGCTGGAATATCTTGTGCGAGGAATAGTGGAATTGGAGGGAAAAGTCATCAAAAGGATCGAGGATTGACAGAATGCTGAGGGGAATGAAAGAGGACACCTGGCTAGAGCGTACCTACTGCTAGGACTGCGCGAGCTGGGGAACTTGTTCGATGGAATCAAGAATATCGAACCTAGGGAAGGTCCTTCTGGGACCAAATAGGATAGATTTACCTTTTCGCTTTCATAAATGTAATAAGGCCAAGTGCCATTAGTGACTTATTTCCTATTTGTTATTTTAGTATCATTTTGGGATTCTTCTATTTACATTAATGATATGATGCATTTTGGTATCTAAGTTCTCCGAATCAACTTGTCGCTAGGCCTACCTCGGGCACAACGAGGCTCCCAAATTAAGACGCGCATTTACATTCCTGGAATATATGTTTAAATGCTGCAAATGCTTTCGTCATAACCCTCACTGACTTATTACCTTTTGTTTATATTTTATTTCTTTTGATTATTCCCCAAAGTTTGGTTCATGCATTCTGGCATCATCATCTTATCATACCACATCTAGAGACCCTCAACCTCTTTCCTCCTCAAGTGTACCGAAAATGGACTGTTGTGTAATTGTTGAGGAGGAGGGGGAGGAAGGCCCTACCATCCAAGCTGTGAGCAAGGGATCTTTCCTCAAAAATTGGACCGTCAGACCATCCAGGGCTCGACGAGTCCCGGGGTAGCAAGGCTGAACAACATTGTTTATTTTTCTTTCCAAGAAAATGATTTCTCTTTCTTTCACTCTGTTTTAAATAAAGTTACCAGTGTTCTGAAACGTTTGTTTAAATTATTGAAAATCTCTTTTATGTTTCAATGAATCGACATTTATTATTATCATTTTTCTCTCATACTTTTACCTATACAACATTACTATTTCCTGTCTTGAAGAACCAATGACTGTGACATGCAATGAGACAACGCAACAAAAGGACAGTGATTCAGAAGAAGATATCATACCCGAGGAAACCGTCAGAGAATCAATCGGGGAAACTCCTTACTTGCTGGTTTATGGTACTGAAGCTTTTATTCCCACCGAAGTGGAGATTCCTTCCTTGAGAATCATACAAGAAGCTGAGCTCAGCGACGCAGAATGGATAAGGAGATGTTATGAGGAAATAGCCCTTATAGACGGGAAAAGAATGAATGCAGTGTGTCACATACAACTTTATCAGAACAGCATGACCAGAGCCTTCAACAAAAGAGTCAAGCCTAGACAGTTCACACCGGGGCAGCTGGTGTTGGAGAAGATCTTTCCGCATCAAGATGAAGCCAAAGGGAAATTCTCTCCCAACTGGCAGGGTCCATACATGGTTCACAGGGTGTTGACAGGAGGAGCTCTCATACTTGCATAAATGGACGGAGAAGTCTGGCCAAATTTGATCAATTCAGATGCAGTCAAGCGATACTATGTGTAACTCTTTATACTTTTCTCGAATGATGTAAATTGAACTACGCCCAACCTGATTCCCATTTAATAGGGGATACGTAGGCAGCCCTATGGGTTCGGTCACAATTCAATAAAAATCTTATTTTCCCCCACAATTGGAAACTGGGGCAGAATTTTGAGAAGGACCCTCAAAATTCCGAAGCAAGATCAGCCGATCGCAGCATGTACAACAATCAAAGACATAAATCCATCTAACTGGGGAAGAATTATGAGGAGGACCCTCAAAATTCTATAGCAAAAGAGGTTGCAATGTCTCGGATCTTCTCACGGTCATCGGTTCATCAAAAATTCTTAAAGTACATTTTTACTATGTCTTTACAAAATTATGCATGCTTGCTTGTAAGATAGCTCTGATTAGCAAACGCTACCCCCGATAATTTGAACAGGATCTTCAGTCAAGAAAAGCAAGTCAAGCAAAGTCAGCAGAGACACGAATCAACCTCCCCCATCTACAAACTCACGATTTTTCTTTGGATGCAAGGACAAAGTATAGACATGCCGTAAAGTCACAATCCTCACAACAATCGCGTTATCGAAATTTGCTACCAGCTAAGAAATTCTGCTACGATCTGCTATTCATTCTACTTTCTGCATAAGGCTAAACGCTGCCTTCCCTTGCATAAGGCTAATCTCTGCCTTCATCCTGCATGAGGTTAAGCTCTACCTCCCCCATTTGCATAAGACTAAATGTTGTCTTCCCTTGTATAAGGCTAATCTCTGCCTTCATCCTGCATGAGGTTAAGCTCTACCTCCCCCATTTGCATAAGGCTAAACGCTGCCTTCCCTTGCATAAGGCTAATCTCTGCCTTCATCCTGCATGAGGTTAAGCTCTACCTCCCCCATTGGCATAAGGCTAATCTCTACCTTCCCTTTGCATAAGGCTAATCTCTGGCTTCATCCTGCATGAGGTTAAGCTCTACCTCCCCCATTTTCATAAGGCTAATCTCTGCCTTCCCTTTGCATAAGGCTAATCTCTGCCTTGCATTTGCATAAGGCTAATCTCTGCCTTCCCTTTGCATAAGGCTAATATATGCCTTTATTTGCATGGGACTAAGCCATGTCCCACATCTTGCATGGGACTAAGCTCTGTCTCCGCCTTGCATGAGGCTAAGCTCTACCTCCGCATCTTGTATAAGGCTAATCTCTGCCTTCATCTGCATGGGACTAAGTCATGTCCCACATATTGCATGAGAAGCTCTACCTCCACATTTGCATGAGGCTAAGCCCTGCCTCCACATTTGCATAAGGCTAAGCTCTGCCTTCCCATTGCATGAGACTAAGCTCTGTCTCCATCCTGCATGAGGTTAAGCTCTACCTCCACATTTGCATAAGGCTAATCTCTGCCTTCATCTGCATAAGGCTAATCTCTGCCTTCATTTGCATGAGACTAAGCTCTGTCTCCATACTTGCATGAAGCTAAGTTCTGCCTTCAGTTTACATTCTTTCGCCGAGACTAAGAGCTGTCTCTCCGGCATTATCTACTTTGTTCTTCTTTCGGGCTAAGATCTTCCCTCCACTTCACAAGACTAAGCCTTGTCTTGTTGACATCATATTATTGCATCTCATGGGCTGAAATATCGCCAACCTATCCAAAGGCGTCATAGTCTAAAGGCATCATCCTCATAGCCGGAAGACACTATGTCATGGCTTGAGGATCTCTCTCGACTTGCATATCATTATTCAAAGGCGTCATAGTTCATAGGCACCATCCTAATGGCCCGAGAACATCATTTCATGGCCCGCGAATCTCTCACCGAACAATTCATGGCCCAGGACATCATGGTCTAAGGACGTCATCCCTAACCATCCGAAGACGACTTTCATAGTCCAAAGGGAACCTGCATCATGTTTAAATATTTGCCAAAATATATGCTCGTAGTATCTCTATTTGCAGGTGACCTGGCAAGCAACTGTTATCCTAGGAGCGATCCCGCTCTAGTTCCTCCGACTATATCAAACCTGGCTTCTCCCCACAAACCATTCTTTCGCCTATACCGAAACATTGTGTCCGTTCTTGTACTGACTTCATCGATATATTCTGCCGATGAATCCAGAACTACACACGGCCTGATTCCTGTAAAACCAGGGATATGTAGGCAGCTCAGAAGATAGAGTGCGGCCCAAATCTCTCAAACGATTTCGCTCGGTCAAATTTGGCCATCATGTCTTTACCCGACAACTCTTTCATCCTTTTCGGGTAAAGAGGGGCAGTTGTTGATATCCAATTTTTACCAAAATAATTTTTTAATTGCATATATGTCTTCAAAATCATGCATTAGCATCAGTTGGTATTTTTTCATAATTTTTCATATTTTTTATTAATTTGACCAGTATTTTATTTTTAATAAATAATTATAAAATTGCATCACTAATGATTTTAAAATATTTCTTGATTTAATATTACTATTTATGGTCCTATTAAGTCTAAATTATTTCATAAATAGCCAAACAGACACCTTTTGGCTATAATTGATATAACTTTGCAATTATAACCCATGCATACATTTTTTGCGTCATTTCAACCGAAATTAGTCCATTGTATTTTTAAATACTAAATAATTACTTTTAAAACATTTCCATGCATAAAATCACTTTTGTAATTAGTTAATTATTTTACAAATTAATTTTTATTCAATTACTTTGGGTATTTAACAAACAACATTTTTATTTCAATTTTTAGCCTAAAACTAACCAGACCAATGCCTTATAAAACCAGACCAATACCTTATAAAAATTAACCCAAAATACCTAGGCCCAATACCCTATATGCCCGACCCAAGCCCTTTGGCCAATCCTGGTCGTTGATAATTTTTTATCAACAGTCCAGATCCCCCTTCCTTAATTAAACCTAAAGACTACCCTCCCAAACCCCTCATTTCCCTTTTCTCACCCCGCCGTCACCCCTTCCCCTTCTCTCTCAAATGCTCTCTAGAAAAACCTTAATTTCCCCCGCCATCACCGTCTTACACTGTTATTCCATGGTATTTCTTCATCACCTCAGGCCTCTACCAGCCTCCTATTTGCTATGGTTTATCCGTCTCTTAGATCCTTGATAGGATCTCAAAGGACCTAGGCTGTTCTGGTTTTCTCCTTTTGATTTCTCGCCTGTTTCAGGCTGTTTTCTCAACCTTGAGTAAGAATTTCTCTTATTTTTGTTACGAATCTATGATTTTCCAAGTCTATGTTCTCATCTCTACTATGCTTTCTAAAACCCTAATTTTTATCTCCGAACTTCTCAGATCTGTACAGATCTGAGACGGATTGAACCTATTTCACATGTTTTTCATGAAAATCTTTTGGTTTTTCGATTGATCCTCCGTTTTTCCTAAAACTAGGGTTTACTGAACTCACCTTCTCAAAGATTTTCTTATTTTTGAGTGTTTAATCGTTGTTCCTAAGTGTTACTGATTGTTTCATGCTAAGATTGTTTGGATTTTAGTCGATTTATGCTAAAACCCCAATTTTCTAATATTTTTGCTTGGATTCTGAGCTTGACCGTGTTACTCGTTACACTGTTTTGTTCTGTGCTTTGATTCTCATGATTTCTCCTTAGTCTAATTTAAATGCCTTGTGATTTTTACCCTAGTACGTCTTTATTAGGGTTTTTGATTCAATTTCTCGACTGATTTATGTGTTTATGAAATTTATTTAGCCTATTCATTTATTTGTGAAAACCTATATTTTCCTCCCTTAAATCAGTATTATTTTGAATTCTGATTTACAGATCTGCTCTGCGAAACTTATGTGTTGATTCTTGATTATTTCCCTTATTTACGACCTTAATTAGTTTTTCTTACCTTATTTGATTAGCTCTGATACTTACTGATTCTTCAAGATTGCTTCGTTAATTGAACTCCTTTCTATTTACCCCTAATTGCTCACTTGATTTTCTTTCCTTAAATATATCCTGCCTTTTACCGTTGGGTAATTACCCTTAATTAAGAGAAGACTACATTGATTTGGCGTATGAATTGATTAAGTGATTTCCTTAATTACTGGGTGATTGATTTCCTTTACCTTATTCTGGTTTGATCTTAACTACTATATATACTCACCTCTATTCTCACTTCAAACATACGAACACAAGTTCAAAAACACACACTTACACTCAAACTCTCTCTTTTCTTTCACTGTTACTTGTGATAATCACTGATCTAGCCGGCTGTAAGCCAAGACTAGATATTGAACTGCACCTGCTTTACATTATGTGCTCTCTTCTTTAACTGGTATGTCTCTGATAAAATTTTGAAACCCAAACTCTATGTGTTTCATTACTACACTAGTTCATTGCCCATGAATCCAATTTGTTTTCTTGTTTACTTCATTCCCTAGCATGTCTATGTTCTGTCCTGTTAAATGTACGATTAGCATGTCTACACTTCACCAAGTTATCTGATACTTATCCAGCATGTTTATTAATATATGTTTAATCCTTTAACTATGTAATCATGTTGGTTATTTGATCGACCCTGCATGTATTACCTAATCCTGTCTAAGACATGTCCTGTTTTCTACATTCAGTTGTGCTCTATGTCAAAATTGCTTATTGTCCTCGACTAACCTGCTAAGCCTCTAAGACTCATAAATGTCCAATGCAGTTGTTGTCTACATGTTTCCTCTATACCCCGTTCATGTACCCTAATATGACTAATTGACTATGTGCTAAACTTGCTCTCTTCATAACTGATTTCAAAATGTGTTCTTACTATTCTCTTAAATGGTTTTCACTCTTAGCCTCCTCTTAAAACTAGTTTCTATCCCAGAAAATCTTTTAAAGTTATACTATTTTTCATTAAGTCTTTCAAAACTATGTCAAGAAATACCACTTTAATCCTAGGCCAATAGGTTTTTCCCCTCCAGTGTGATTATTGCCTAGGAATCCCATAAGATTCCCTTGAACTCTGACACACTGCGGCTGGCCATTCCACACTGCACATACTCAATCCTTATTGTGAAAAGTCTGGGTGAGAGCACTGTCCGGGATCCTTGAGGTCCTTAGGTAACTCTGACACACCTGGACACAAATCTGGCTATGAAATCCTTTGGCATTTGAGATCACTGAAGGCCTGGCCTTACCAGGTTTTCTTTGGGCCTGCTTCAAGCTCCCTATAGTTTAATTTATACTTCATTTATAAAATTTATGTAATCCTGGTCTGTAATCCTTTGTAACAGATATTGGGGTAACTAGTGAAAATAGAGGGTAGCTATATGATCATGTGGGGTAAAGTCGGGTAGAAATCATGTATATAGGCTTTACATTCTGCTAATCCGCTCTAGAAATCATGTTCAAGGCTTGTGTGTTGCACTAGAAATCATGTTCTAGGATTGCTATGTTATTTGCATTAAAACTATGTTGAATCTGTGTATTAGATATCCTGTTTTAGGGCACTCACGTTTACTGCTTTGCATATTAGAAACATGTGGTAAACCATCACTCTTTTTCTGATTTTGTATAATTCATGATCATTTAGAAATCATGCCACTAGGCTATTAAAACTGCCTAATAAAATAGTCATCTCTGTGTGCATTAGATATCTTATTCTTAGGACTTTGTTTGCATTTGTTTTGAATCATGTCTATTTTGACTAGATAAATAACTGTGCATGAAAAGGTTTCAAACAGCCTCACGCGTAGGTATCATGTCTCTAAATACAAATTTGTATAAATCACCTATTATAATCTGTATCGCCTAGATCCAGCATGCCTATAGGTTGAATAATCTCAAACTATTTAAACAGCCCCTGTAATTGAGATTGCATATAGTCCCATGCCTAGGCAAGCCTTAGGTGATTAAGGTCTTTATATAAAACTAGAAACTGCATTTTCTGATTGTTTACTGCTAAGTTTTTACAGGATTTAAAATCAGTAGGCAAATAGTGTTGCATATTCTGTACACTAATGTTCACCTAGACATCCTGTCCTAGGACTCTTTCTCTGAAATTACCTGAATCTGTGTTTGAGGCATGCTGCTTATTTGTCTATATATATGGAGGCAAAAATGATCCCCTTAACTACTTCCCCTATTTGATTTTCCTATGTGTTATTTGTTGTCGCCTGGATTTTTCTCTTTTGAATACCTTAGGGGTTGTCTAGAATTGCCTAGATTTATAGGTCCTAAACTCCTCCAGGACCACAAGGAAGGGACGGGTAACAACACGCTTAGAGTTCGTTAATCAACTCGCTTATATAACCTCTAAGGGGTGGGATAATGGGTAGTAAAAGGATATGATGACCTGTTTGCTAATGCAACGTGTAGCCCCTCGTTAAGGAGTGATTACTGGGCATTGCATGGATATGATCCTATAGGATAAACAACTGAGGACCCCTTTCACCCATTTACATATGTGTGCTTAGACCGCTAAGCTGTTATAACCTTTATTCATTTACATATGTGTGCTTAGACTACTTATTCGCACCTGATCCACAAAGTAAGTTTGGTCGGAACCCAGAGTTGTGGACTTCGAGGGGTGCCTAACATCTTCCCCTTGAAGTAACTTCAAGCCCTTATCGAATCTCTGGTTATACAGTTAGTGTTATAAATGACTCGTAATAGGTTCCCTAACGCACCTTAATTATTTAGGTAGCGACTCTTCAAATTCCTTACATCCCTTTTCCCAAAAGAAAATGAGTTGTCCCAATAATGTCTAAAACCCTGACTAATCTGAAAGGAGGGGAAAAAGGAGGGGCACGACAGAGGCGCAGCCCGTTGATGGGTAACCTATGTCCTCGAAGGCTTTGTGGAGATTGGATAGGTTTACCAAGCTATTTTCAGTTCATTTCAATGGTGCTACTTCATAGGATCCCCAAGAGTATCTTGATAGTTGTCACGAGGTTCTTCGGAACATGGGTATATTGGATACCAATGGGGTGGACTTTGCTGCTTTTTAGATGACTGGTTCCGCCAAGAAATGGTGGAGGGATTATTTATTGACCATACCAGCTGGGTCTCCTGCTCTTACTTGGGACTAGTTCTCACATCTCTTCTTAGAGAAGTTTCTGCCTCTCACCTTGAGAGAGGAGCATCGCCGTCAATTCAAGTGTCTCTAGCAGGGCAGCATGATTGTTACTCAGTATGAGACCCATTTTGTGGATTTGGCCCGTCATGCTATTCTTCTTCTTCCCACATAGAGAGAGAGAGAAGGGGTGGGGAGGTTTATTGAGGGTCTTGCTCAGCCTATTAGATTGCAGATGGCTAAGGAGACTAGGAGCGAGATTTCTTTCCATGATACAGCCAATATGGACAGGCGAGTCGAGATGGTTCTTATACAGGGGAGTCAGGGGTCAGATAAGAGACCTCGTCATTCCGGTAGTTTCAGAGGCGCCTCATCTGAAGGCAGGGTACTTTTGGTAGAGGGCATCCTCTTAGGCCATTCCATTCAGCACTTCAAGCATCTCATAGTTCTTTAGGTGGTCGTGGTTCTTATGTACCTACTTCTGGGCAGCCAGCCTATAGTGCATCACCAGCTCCTATCAGAGTACCTCCTCTTCAGAGTTATTGTCGTGGTCAGTCGGCTCGTCAGGGTCAATCTCAGTTTTCACAGCCTCAGTATCAGGATTGATGTTTCGAGTGTGGTGATTATGGGCACGTTCGAAGGACCTATATGAGATTGTTGGGTGTTCAGCCACAACATCAGGGTTCTCGTGCCATGGTTTCCTCACCAGTTGTTGATGTGATGACCCAAAGGGTCATCTTATAAATTAATACTCCATTACAGTCTCATTAGCGTTAAGAGATTAATTTATTTACCTCTATTTGCGTGCGCAATCCGTGCATGAAACCGAAAAGCTTTTATGTGAAAATATGAGAAATAATAATTTTTGGAATTTAAAATTTGGCTTTAGTTGACTTGATTCAACATTTTGAGTGAACGGACCCGGATCCGTATTTCGACGATCCCGGAGGTCCGCAGTAAAATATGGGACTGGGTGTATGCCCGAAATTGGATTCCGAGGTCCCTCGCCTTAGAAATTAATTTTTGAAAGAAATTGTTTTGCTAGATTATTAATGAAATAAAGTAATGAATTAATGTTTGAAACCATTGGTATCGGGCTCGTATTTTTATTCCGGAGCTCGATACAGGTTTTTTTATGATGTTTAAGACTTATCTGTGTAATTTGGTGAGAATCGGTATTTATTTGACGTGATTCGGACGTCCGGTTGAGAAATAGTGAAAGTTAAGTGCTCTTGAGAAAAACGATGAGTTATGAGGTTAAATTCATAATTTTAGATGTTATTTTCATGATTTTATCGCACGAGCAAGTTCATATGATGTTTTTAGACTTACGTGCATGTTTTATTTAGAGCCTCGAGGGCTCGGGTGAGTTTCGGATAGGCTATGGGATGTTTTGAACATGTTAAAGTCTGTTGTTTTTGCTGTTCCTGGTGCACAGGCGAAGTGTTCTTCGGGTTCGTGTTCCTTCACTCGCGAACGCGTAGAGTATAGGTGCACTGGGGAATTTTTTTTCTTCGTGAACGTGAACGCGAAGCACTTGTAGGTTAAAGCTTCGCGAACGCGTGCTGGCCCACGCGAACGCGATGTGTAAATGGGCCTGGGGAAGGAGGAGTCGCTTATTCTATGAGAACGTGGCCACCTGGTCGTGAAGGCCAATGGTCCTGACCCATCGAGAATACGGCAGGCCCATCACGAACGCGATGAAAGTCTGCCCAGTCATATAAAACATGTTTTAAAAACGGGCAGAACCTATTTTCTTCATATTTTCGAACTAGAAGGACCTAGAGGCGATTTTCTTCATACAAATTCATCCCCAAAGTGTTTATAAACAATTCTAAACTCTTTTCTTTCAATTACCCAATGTTTTTCATCACTTTTCAATCAAATCAAGAATTTTCATGGTAGAAATTGGGGGTTTGGGTAGAATTAGGAAATTTTGTAAAAATGGAATCTTGACCTCGAATTGGGGTCGGATTTCGAAACAAATGACATATTCGGGCTCGGGGGTGAATGGGTAAACGGAATTTGGTCCGAACCCCGAGTTTGGACCAAGCGGGCCAGGGGTCGGGTTTTAACCTTTTTTTTTAGAAAACTTAGGAAAACAATAATTCTTCAGTAAAGTTAGTTCCTTTAGCATAAATTAATAATATTAAACTAATTATGATTAGATTCGAGCGGGTTAGAGGCAAATTCGAAAGGAAAAGCGGTAATTGAGCAGTGAGTGGCCTGCGAATTTGAGGTAAGTACTTGGTTTAACCTTGACTTGAGGGAATAGGAATTCCCAACTTAAATGTTATGTGAAATTGCACGTGTGTGGTGTATAGGTGAGGTGACGAGTATCTATGCACCACTAAATTATTTGTTGAACATGGTCCCTTCTCCGTTTCCAATTATTTGTTTCCGGGCTTAGTTGTTTCATGATCATTGATGTTTATATGTCGATTTGGATTCGTTAACTTATTTGTTAAGTTTTTCAAGTATTTTGTAAGTGTTGGCTGTTCTTTTGGTTTTGTTATGTTACATAAGGATTGAGTTGGATGTCAGTGTTACAATATGTATATAATTTTTGGTTGGTTTCATTGTGAAATGATAATTGATGAATTTTATGAGTTTTACAGCTTTTGTTTACAATTGTTGTTACAAAAATGTTGTGAAAGGATTGGTCTAAATTGTGAAAGTTTTCGTAAATAAACTGATCTAATATGTCTGGTGGGAGCGGGTTGCACGCCGCAACAAGAAGTGATAAGGGTGGACATGTGGGATCGGGTTGCACGCCGCAATAGGATAAATAAGGGTGATATATATATAGCGAGGAGCAATAATGGTGGACAAGTGGGATCGGATTGTACGCCGCAACAAGGAGAAATAAGGGAGAATATTCATGTTTACTATTTATAAATAAAGGTTGTAATACTCATTTTTTTATTGTCATTATTTCATGTTCTGCTCTTACTGTTACTTAAAGTGAAACTTGTTCTGTTTACAATTGTTGAGGTATAAATATTGTGAAAGACTTTGACTTAAATCGTGAAAATCCTTTTTTTATAAAGAGATGTGATTGTCTGGTGGGAGCGGGTTGTACGCCACAACAAGGAGTGATAAGGGTGGACAGGTGGGATCGGGTTGCACGTCGCAACAGGAGAAATAAGGGTGATATATATATATATATATATATAGGGAGGAGCAATAAGGGTGGACAGGTGGGAGCGGGTTGCGCGCTGCAACAAGGAGCAATAAGGGAGGACATTTATGTTTTACTGATTTTTAAACACAAGGATTTGAAAACTTACGGTTTTACTTTACTGTTTATGATATTATGTACTTACGGTTGTTTCAAAGTGGAATTGGTAAATTTGGAAACTTATGTGAGAATTGGTTATAGCTGAGGCCTGGAAAAGGTGGTTGAGTTATTTTTTTATTCATTGCTATAGATTATTATTTTGTAGTTTAGAATTTCCTTCTTGCTTTATTATATATTGTTCACAGGTTATATTGGTAATGCCCCGTTATAGCCTCGTCACTACTTCATCGAGGTTAGGTTCGGCACTTACTCAGTACATGGGGTCGGTTGTACTGATACTGCACTCAGCACTTTTTGTATAGATCCAGGTACTGACCAGTGTTAAGTTTGAAACATAGTTGTGCATTTTCACAGAGACAAGAGCTAGATCTGCTGGCGTTCGCAGACTCCTGGAGTCTTCTCTTTACTATTTAGTTGTTGTTTTATTTCATTCAAAAACAGATACATAATTCTTTCAGCCAAATACTTGTAGCATTCATTAGTAGTTCATAAATTGTGACACTAGACCCTGGGTAGATGTATAGTGGGTAATAGTTCGTGGTTCGTTTCATTTTATCTGATATTATTTATGAAGTATTGGAAAGCATTAGATTTATTTGTTTTATTTTTAAGATTTTCTAGTGTGTCAAGTAAACTTTTAAAGGAAATGGTTAGTAAATTTCTAACAACGGCTTGCCTAACAAGTATTGTGTTAGGCGCCATCATGATCCCGTGGGTTGGGAATTTGGGTCGTGACAGTTGCACCGCCTGCTCATCCAGCCAGAGGCAGGGGTCAGGTAGCCAGGGGTAGGGACCATATTGTTAGAGGTGGAGGTCAGGCCGTTAGAGGTGGAGACCCGCCAGCTAGAGGCCATCCCAGAGATATGGTTCAGAGTGGTGGGGCCCAGCCCTGATGTTATGCTTTTCTAGCCAGACCTGAGGCTGAGTTATCCGATGTTATCAGTACAAGTACTATTTCAGTTTGCAGTAGAGATGCTTCAGTTCTATTTGATCCAGATCTACTTACTCTTATGTGTCATCTTATTTTGCTTCATATTTGGTCGTACCTCTTGATTCCTTGAGTGCCCCTGTATATATGTCCATACCTGTGAGAGATGCTATTGTTGTTGATCGTGTATATCGTTCGTGTGTGGTCATTATTGGGAGTCTTGAGACCACTGTAGACCTTATGCTCTTAGATATGGTGGATTTTGATGTTATATTGGGTATGGATTAGTTGTCACCTTATCACGCTATCTTGGACTGTCACGCCAAGACAGTGACATTAGCCTTGCCAGGTTGCCTCGATTAGAGTGGAGAGGGACTCTTAGCCATTCTACCAGTAGGGTTATTTCTTATATGAAGGCTCAGCGTATGGTCGAGAAGGGATGTTTGGCCTATTTGGCTTATATTCGTGATTCTAGTGCTGAGGTTTCTTCTATGGATTTTGCGCATGTCGTACGTGAGTTTCCAGAGGTATTTTTTGTATACTTGTCGGGGATGCCACCTGACAGGGATATTGACTTTTGCATTGTTTTGGCTCCGGGAACTCAACCCATTTCTATTCTGCCATACCGGATGGCCCCACCAGAGTTGAAAGAGTTGTAGGATTTGCTTAATAAGAGCTTCGTTAGACCTAGTGTCTCGCCATGGGGTGCATCCGTGTTCTTTTTGAAGAAGAAGGATGGGTCTATGAGGATATGTATAGACTATTAGCAGTTGAACAAAGTCACCATCTAGAACAAGTATCTATATTGATGATTTATTTTATCAATTCCAGGGTGCCAAGGTGTTTTCAAAGATTGATTTGAGATCTGGCTACCATTAGTTGAGGATTAGGGCATCCGATGTCCCTAAGACAACCTTTCGGACGCAGAATGGGCATTATGAGTTTTTGGTGATGTCCTTTAGGTTGACCAATGCCCCAGCAGCATTTATGGACTTGATGAACCGGGTGTTCAAGTCTTATTTGGATTTTTTTGTGATTGTGTTAATTGATGAGATCTTAATATACTCTCGCAGTCGGGAGGAGCATGAGCATGAGCAGCACCTCAGGATAGTGCTCCAGACTCTAAGGGACAGTCAATTGTATGCTAAATTTTTGAAGTGCGAGTTTTGGTTGGATTCAATTGCTTTCTTGAGCCATGCCGTATCAGCATAGAGTATTCAGGTAGATCCTAAGAATATTGAGGCAGTCAAGAACTGTACTAGACCCACTTCAGCCACGGAGATCAGGAGCATCTGGGGTTTGGCAGGTTATTACCGTCGATTTGTGGAGGGGTTTTCATCTATAGCAGCCCCGTTGACCAGGTTGACCCAGAAGGCTGCCCCGTTCAGGTGGTCAGACGAGTGTGAGGAGAGCTTTAAGAAGCTCAAGACAGCTTTGACTTCAGCGGCAGTGTTGGTATTACCATCAGGTTCAGGATATTACACGGTATATTGTAATGCCTCCCGTGTTGGGCTCGGAGCAATATTGATGCAGGAGGGCAGGGTAATTGCATATGCGTCTCGGCAGTTGAAGTTTCATGAGAAGAATTACCATGTCCATGATTTAGAGTTGGCAGCCATTGTTCATGCGCTGAAGATTTGGAGGCACTATATGGCGTGTTGTAGTATTTGTTCAAGCAAAAGGATCTCAATTTGAGGCAGAGGAGGTGGTTAGAGCTATTGAAAGACTATGATATCACCATCTTTTACCATATCGGGAAGGCCAATATGGTGGCCGATGCATTGAGTAGGAAGACAGCGAATATGGGCAGCCTTGCGTTCATTCCAGTCGGTGAGAGAACGCTAGCTTTAGATGTTCAGACTTTGGCCAATCAATTTGTGAGGTTGGATATTTTAGAGCCCATCCGTGTTCTAGCTTGCACAGTCGCTCGGTCTTCCTTGTTTGAGCGTATCAGAGATCGGCAGTATGATGACCCTCATTTGTTGGTCCTTAGAGATACAGTTCGGCACGGTGGTGCCAAGCAGGTCACTGTTGGAGATGACGGAGTTTTGAGGATGCAGGGTCGCGTGTGTGTGCCTAATGTTGATGGCATTTGTGAGTTGATCCTTTAGGAGGCTCACAGTTCTCAGTATTTTATCTACTCAGGCACCGCCAAGATGTACCAGGACCTGCGGCAGCATTATTGATGGATGAAGATGAAAAAGGATATAGTTGTTTATGTAGCTCGATGCCTGAATTGTTAGCAGGTGAAGTATGAGCATCAGAGACCCGGTGGTTTTCTTCAGCAGATAGAGATTCCTGAGTGGAAGTGGGAGCGTATCACTATGGACTTTGTTGTTGGACTCCACGGGCTCAGAGGAAGTTAGACGCCGTCTGGGTCATTGTGGATAGGCTGCCTAAGTCAGCACATTTCATTTCTGTGGCAATTACCTATTCTTCGGAGCGGTTGGAAGAGATTTATATTCGGGAGATCATCTATTTTCACGGTGTGCCCATGTCTATCATTTTTGATCGAGGTACGCAGTTTACCTCGCACTTCTGGAGAGCAGTACAACGTAATCTAGGTACGCGGGTTGAGCTGAGCACAACATTCCATCCTCATACGGACTGGCAGTCCGAGCGTACTATTCAGATCTCGGAGGATATGCTCTGTGCTTGTGTCATAGACTTCGGAGGATCGTGGGATCAGTTTTTTCCCCTTGCAGAGTTCACCTACAACAACAGCTACTAGTCGAGCATTCAAATGGCTCCCTATGAGGCATTATATGGTAGACGGTGGAGGTCGTCAGTTGGGTGGTTTGAGCCGGGGAGGCTCGGTTGTTGGGTACAGATCTAGTACAGGAGGCCTTGGACAAGGTCAATATTATACAGGATCGACTTCGCACAGCTCAGTCCAAGAAAAAGTGTTATGCCGACCGTAGAGTTCGTGATGTAGTATTAAAGGTCGGGGAGAGAGTATTGCTTCAGGTATCATCCATCAAGAGTGTCATGAGGTTTGGGAAGAAGGTCAAGTTGAGCCCTAGATATATCGGACCTTTTGAGACTCTCGATAGAGTGGGAGAGGTGGCTTATAAACGTACATTGCCCCCGGGGTTATCAGGAGCTCATCCAGTATTCCATGTGTCCATGCTCTAGAAGTATCATGGTGACCCGTCCCACGTGTTAGATTTCAGCTCTGTCCAGTTGGACAAGGATTTGACTTATGAGGAGGAGCCGGTGGCTATTCTAGATCGGAAGGTTCGTCAGTTGAGGTCGAAGAGTTATCCTTCAATTCGAGTGCAGTGGAGAGGTCAACCTGTTGAGGCAGCTACTTGGGAGTCCGAGTCGTACATGCGAAGTAGATATCCCCACCTATTCACCTGTTCAGGTACCTTCCTATGTCCGTTCGAGGACGAACGGTTATTTTAGAGGTGGAGATTGTGATGACCCAAAGGGTCATCTTATGTTTTAGAATTTAATTCTGCACTTTATAGCCTTAGAAATCTCATTTTACCCTCCTCGATTTGCATGCGGAGTCCGGGCGTGTTACCGGAAAGCTTTTATGTGGAAAATTGATGAAATAATAATTTTTGGCCTTAAAAGTTGATTTTAGTTGACTTCGGTCAACTTTTTGACTAAACAAACCCGGACCCGTGTTTTGAAGGTCCCGTTGGGTCCGTAGTGAAATATAGAATCTGGGCGTATGCCCGGAATTAAATTCCGAGTTCCCTAGCTCCAGATATGAATTTTTGATTAAAATTGAAAGACTAAAATTATAATGGTTATAAGAAATTGGTTAATATTTGATCTTGTTGGTATCAGGACCATATTTTGATTCCTGAGCCTGGTACAAATCTGTTATGATATTTATACCTTATCTGTGAAATTTGGTGAGAAACGGAACTGATTTGACGTGATTTGTACGTCCGGGCGAGAAAATAGAAATTTTAAAGTGTTCTTGAGAATTTTATATGTTTTGGTGCTAAATTCGTAGTTCTAGATGTTATTTTGGCGATTTGATTGCACGAGCAAGTTCGTTTGACGTTTTTTGACTTGTGTGCATGTTTGGTTTGGAGCCCCGAGGGCTCGGTTGAGTTTCGGGTAGGCTTCGGAGTGGAAAGAACTTAGAAAACATAGATGGTGTGTGTTCAGGTTTGCAGATCTCGCATTTGCGAGCCTCGCATTTGCGAAGAAGCTTCTCATTTGCGAGCATGGGTTGGGTCAAGGTAGTATCAAATTTACGATGGTAAGGCCGCATTTGCGGAAAGTTCTTGTTCGCATTTGTGACAAAAAAAGTCCGCATTTGCAAAAGCTGCAGAAAATGTGAAGAGTTCGCATTTGCGATACTTTCTCGCATATGCAAGCTTCGCAATTGCGAAGCTGTAATAATCCGAAATATTTTATGTACTTACTACTTGTGAGACTAGAGAATTAATTTTATTTATAGCTATTGAGTCAAATACTAACTAGTGGAAGAGAATTTATTGTAGTATATAGGAAAAATAGAATTATTATAATATAAGAAAGTGTATTAAATAAGTGGCTAGTGGCTAATCTCACAACTTAACTTAAGTTTTGCTTAAATAATAAGGAGTGTGCCAGGCCCATGCTCTTACTGTTATCACGTTTACTGCTCAAGAAATTGTAAAATAGTATAGTTATAATGTAGTTCCTTAAGAGAGAACACCCAAAATAAAAAGGATTCCTGGAGAATTTCTAAGATAACTGTGACAGCGCAAGGTTTTACTAGTGAAAGATTATAAATTGATTCTAATGGCCTAATCTTTTTTCTGGAATCATTCATGAAAAATCCAAGCATACAGGGAAGTCCCCATATTAACGTATATTGCATAGATGAATTAAAGTAATTGAGTTATGATTTATATTTTTATAATATTATGTCAACGATGGCAAACACAATAATTATTCAAATAATGGCAACGATGTAAGCTTAGATATCAAACAACAATTCGTACATAATGTATGGAACCTAGTTGGACATTAATATTGAAGCTACTGTTCATAGACTTTATTTTACGTATGCTTAGATTCTTTTTTTCTTTTTAATATTACTTTATGCTTATCAATTGCGAAGCTGGGGTACTAATTTATGG
Source organism: Nicotiana knightiana (assembly GCA_005239525.1). Classification (NCBI taxonomy): domain Eukaryota; kingdom Viridiplantae; phylum Streptophyta; class Magnoliopsida; order Solanales; family Solanaceae; genus Nicotiana; species Nicotiana knightiana. Next base: position 66,795 of record ML393001.1, read on the forward strand.
AAATTAAAATTGAATATTGAGTTACATTGAGATATTGGGATATATTTTCATGGTTGTATAGATTATTAAGACTTAGCTCTACGCTTTAAAGTTAGGGATATTGAGATTTGACCCCGAAGAACATAATTGACATCGTCATTAATATTTTTGCATAGATTGAGGCTATTGGAGACCGTTTGGTTTGTGTTCTAGGCATCATGAGGTTGGGAAATTTGTCACTCGCGAGGTAAGTGAGGCTTTAAACTTTGATACTTGCTTTTCTAAAACCCGTTTTAAAAATGTGTTTTCTCTGCCCGATCCATGTGTTGGAACAAACGTGCACTTGGCAGTATCGGTGGTGTTAGACAAGCCGCAAATATCTTATCTTATGAACAAAATATATATTATTTTATAATTTGTTTGATATTTTGATACGGATGTGCGCCATGATGTTAAGTTTGATACGGCTGTGCGCCATGATATTAAGTTTGATACGGCTGTGCACCATGATGTTGAGTTCGATACGGCTGTGCGCCATGATATTGAGTTCGATACGGTTGTGCGCCATGATGTTGAGGCATTGTGTATGCCTTTGTACATCACCCGAGCATTGTGTATCCTTTTTGATATATTTGAGGCATAGTGGCGCCGTTGTGGACTCGTAGATGTGTTGGTAAATTTCTTTTACTGCAATTATGATATGTACTCTTGTTGGTTAATTCTTAATAACTCTGTTGATACATATATTGAGTTATTGTATAATGATCATATTTGCTATATCATTCGTGTTGTGGTGTGTTTGTATTTTCTAACACTTGTTCCATAGGTATTTAAAGTGGCGGGTCGAGAAACTTACTGGGTTATATTTACGTATAACTCACTCCTTACTTGCATCTCTATGCAGATACTGTTGCGGGAGATAGAGCTGGTGGCTGACTAGTTTGTTCGAGTAGATCCTATTATTGAGGTGGGCCACCGCATTGTTCGTGGAGGCTTTCGTTTCAGACTTACCTAGATCGTGTTAGTTATTTTCTTTTTTTCTTTGGGGTTTGCATACCCGTCGATAAAACTCATGTTACTCTGTTAGATGCTCCATGGTCTTAGTGTGGGATTTGGGCTAGAGTTTCATTATTTGAGTGATTGTTGGTTTTTCTATCAATTGACTAAGGTATTGGGCGATAATCATTTCCTCTTTAATTATTAATAATATTATTAGGCCTGCATTTTTTTCTCTTAGTGTTTGTGTAAATAGTTAAACGTTAGAGAAAGGGGTTCGCCTGGCAGGTGGTATTAGCTGGGTATCAGTCACGTCTAGGGGGTAATTTGGGATGTGACAGAAGCTCTGGTCGCAAATGCGATATCTGCAGCTGATAGGTCTTGACTGAGACGGGATTTTTCTCATTTTTTAACATTTCCAAACACAAGAAACCCTCGAGGCAATTTTTCAAAGGCAACTTCTTCCCCAAATCATAGATAAATGATTCTTCACTCGTTTCTTTCAATCTTTCACTTCATTTTACAAGATTTCAACCTAAAATCCAAGGTTTTCGTGGTGGAATTGGGGATTTTTGGGTAGAAACTAGGTATTTCAAAATTTGGAGATTTAAACCTCAAATTGAGGTCGGATTCCAAAACTAATTATATATCCGGGCTCCGGGGTGAATGGGTAATCGAGTTTTGATCCGAGTTTTAGGTTGGGACCAAGCGAGTCGGTGTTGATTTTTATTGACTTTTTCAAAAATAACCTAAATTGAACCTTTAGTTATCGTGGGTGATTCCTAAGGATTATTTTGAATCGTTTGGTTAGTAATTTTCTAGATATTGTTGGCTCAGAGGCTAATCAGAAAAGCAAGGATGTGATTGAACTTTGAGTGATATTTTAAGCGAGGTAAGAGTTGTGTCTAACCTTAACTTGAAGGTTTAGGAACCTTTGCCTTATTTTCTACATGATAAATCATGTGAGCGGTGTATACGTGAGGTGACGTGTACCTATGCGCCGCTAATTTACCTTTTTTACTTGTTTCTTTCCATATACTTATTGTTGTTTCTTTCCTGCTTTACTTGTTACATCTTTTATTGTAATTCCATGCCTAATTATTACCTATTAGATAATGTGCTCCCTTATTGAAGATATTTGTTACCCAGTAGAATCATTATTTCCCTTTATTGGTTTAAATTGTTCTGGTTGGCTTTTTCTGCGATATCCTGGTTTGATCTCTCTGAGTAGTTATAATTTTATTGAGTTTCATTGATTATACGACTCCCGGTTGCTTTGTTCTAAATTTTAAGAGTTGGTAAGGGCCTTGTGTAGATTTCATGAAACTTCTGTATACTGTGTGTAATGTATTATGATATGGTGGGATCTGGTTGCACACCGCAACATGAGGAATAAGGAAGGATTGATGAGGAGGAATAAGGGTGAATATGATTATTCGATGGGATCGGGTTGCACGCTGCAACAGGAGGAATAATGGTGGATTGATACAGAGTAATAAGGGTGAACTATTATGTTGATAAACATATATGGTGGAATCGGGTTGCACGCCGCAACATATATATATTATTTATTTTTATTGTAATTGTTACGGAGGAATAAGGGAGGATCGGTGGGATCGGGTTGCACGCCGCAACATATATATGTGTGTGTGTATATATATATATATATATATAAATAATTTACTTTTATTATAATTATTACAGAGGAATAAGGGAGGATTGGTGGGATCGGGATACGTGCCATATCAATATATGTTTTTATGTAATCTTCTCTGACTGTATTAGTTATTTGGAAATTTACATTTCGCTTAAGGATTGGTTGTAGCTAGATATTGATAAAACACTAAAGTTATGTATTTATTCCTGCAATTTGCGGCTTTTAAGTTATAATGTTCTCCTTTTCTGCCTTATTATTTATCATTTGTATCATATAGTGTGAGTGTCTCGTCATAGCCTCGTCACACCTTCGTCGAGGTTAGACTCGGCACTTACCAGTACATGGAGTCGGTTGTACTGATACTGCACTCTGCATTTCCTGTGCAGATTTCGGAGCAGGTTGTGGCTGATCGAGAGATTGGCTCAGGTTCACAGCTTGGAGACCCAAGGTAGTCCTGCTGGCGTCCGCAGGCCCTGGCGTCCCCTTCTACATATCTTCTTACTGTTTTCTTTTACTTTCCAAAACAATTGTAATTTCTTTCAAACAATTAATTTTAGAAAAATCGTAGAGAGTTCGTGAATTGTGACACCAGGTTTCTGGGTAGAGGTAATATGTACATGACTTCGATATATATATGTCTTTACAATTATTCCTCTTTATTTTCTCTGTTCGCTGCTAATCACAAAAAATGGATATAAATGGCTAAATAATAGCTAACGCTGGCTTGCCTGGCAAGTGTGATGTTAGGCGCCATCACGATCCCGGCGATAGAAATTTCGGGTCATGACATATTATGGTCATGGTCAAAATTATATGCAAGATCTGTCTCTTGCATTACTGTTGTCTTTTAATAATAACATTGTCAAAATATTTTGGCGTACGATAGGTATGTGACCAATGCTCATTCATGGCATAATAATGACATTATTTTCTTATTTTCTCTCAAACCTCCTTCTAGAGGTGAGTATTGTATATTCATCACTAGCACATTTATATTCTTCCAAGAATGAATATGTATTCAAAAATCATATGTTGTCACATTCACATCATGAATGAACCATAATCATCTATATGTGCTTTACAAAATCTCATGTCAAATTGATGACAAATATTACTTTCAAAGACTGAAAGATTACTTTGAGAATCCTTATTATTCTCATTATCACAATGTATGACGATTATAATTTCGTCTATTGTCACGTCCACATCCGTTGATACCTTCACGATAACAATTTTGTCTTCTTTCAGACCTATCACATATTGCTATCACATTCTCTTAAGGGGAATGGGAATGAAGCAAATTCAATGGGATGGGTTTTCACTTCTTTGCCACAACCATACATGAATTTGATCATGGCAAGGTATAAAAATTTTACCACTTCGAGTGGTTATAATTTATTGCAAACTTTATTAGAGTTATAATCAAAGCTTATTGTCTTTGCATGTATTTAAAATCAAATTATAGAATTTCAAGAATTTAAAAGAGAAAAATGAAGTAAAATACTTACCTTAAATCCAAAATTTAATCATGAAGGAAGTTCATGGAACAATTGACAATCATTATGCTCAATCCCAAAACTTCTACTCAATTGGTTAGAGTCTCGTACTGATAACATGTTATAACACAATAAAAGAAGAAGAACAATATTATAGAGAAAGTGAGAGAGGGAATTCTTATTGAATTTTGGGATGATTTACAATGGGATAACACCCCTCTATTTATTGGGAAAAAATGACTTAGCCACAAAGTAAAACTTTCTAAAAGATAGGCACTCACTCTAATTACAATTATATTCATAACATAAATGAATAATTAACACATTATATTTTCCTAACACCGTAGAACTTTTTTGATGAATAAATGTAGGAGCCGTTTGTTCATAAGTTTTCCCCCTTTTTTTAAATTTTTTTGTTCAAAATGTGTTTGTCCATAAAATTTTACAAATTTTTTTTTTAAAAAATAAAAATAAAAATGAGGACCACTTTTTCAAAATTTTCAGAATTTTTTTTCCTCACTCATGAAACTGCAATATTTTTTCAAGTGAAATGCATGTCCAAACATAATTTCAAATTTCAAATATCATTTTTCAGCTTAACTCCAAATACAATTTTTTGTCCAAATGCCTACGTAATATCCCAATCCATAAGTTAAACTAATGATATTAAACTTTTTGTGCATTTTGTCACATAGAAACAATATTGTAGTTGCATTATGGATAATTGGAACAAGGTTTTTTTTTTTGTTTAAAAAAAATAAGGACAAGAAATAAGGGAAATGAAACTGAGGCCAACATATCACTGACCCTAAATTTTCTTATTGTTGTCCAGCCTTTAAACAAATTAGTCTAATCCGAGAACACAACAACTGGGAAACCCAACAATTGAGCTTTTTTGCATGTGTTATCTAGTATCTAAGTCACTTTTCTATAATTAATTAGTAATAATTTAGCTTTGGAGCTTTTATGTTACTGTACCTTTAACGAGATGATTTATAATCAAAATATTTAAAATTTGTTGTAGATCATAAATTTTAATAAAAATTCTCTTTTTATAACGGTATCATATAAATTAGGACGGAGGAAGTATTAAATATACAGTGATTAATCAGGAGCAACTTTGGAAGGTATATCAAGTAAAGAAACACAAACTCGTACATTCTAATTTCTAAAAGATACAATTCGAAGAATGAGTATAGCCATTCCTGTTAAGCGGGCCTTCTCCTTATTCTGCAATAGAAAGGCATCATATAATCACTCTAACGGGCTGCTATTGAAAAATTAATTAATATATTATGAATTTAAATTTTTCAGTTTATTCAGGATATAAATTTCTGAATTATCTTGAAATTAAGATTTTTAATTTAAAATTTTAAGATAAAATAAATATTGACTACTCCCTAAATTACAGCTCTAGCTATTGAAGTCTCTTAAAAGCAGGTCAGATCCTCAAATCGAGAAATTCTACATTTATCACACTTATTTTGAAGCGGGAGGTTAGCGATTCCTTCGATCTTTATCGGCCTATGGTTGTTTGTGCACTTCGCCCTTATTTGCTTCATAGTGGGCCTGATCTAGTGAGTTATTAGGATATGAAGAATTTACTTAAAAATTGCGTGGGGCATTTTATTTTGTCGCCCCCATTTAACCTATATTTGCTTTTTTTTAAAATTTTAATTTGTACCTACTTTTTAAATAACTCCAGCTCCCCTTTCCCTCGCTGAGCTGAAGATTACCAGTTAAACTGAAGTTCGCCAGTTATAAAGACAAAAATTCAGCATACAGGGCTGAAGTTCCCTAGTTACAAAGACAAAAGTTTCCCAGTTACAAACTTCAGCTCTAGAGTTGAAGTTCCCAAGTTATAAAGACAACAACTTCAGCATACGGGGCTGAAGTTCCCCAGTTACAAAGACAACACTTCAGCTCTAGAGAACTTCAGCTCTAGAGCTAAAGTTTTGTCTTTGTAAACTGGGGAACTTCAGCCCCGTATGCTGAAGTTGTTGTCTTTATAACTTGGGAACTTCAACTCTAGAGCTGAAGTTTGTAACTGGGAAACTTTTGTCTTTGTAACTAGGGAACTTCAGCCCTGTATGCTGAATTTTTGTCTTTATAACTGGCGAACTTCAGTTTAACTGGTAATCTTCAGCTCAGCGAGGGAAAGNGTATGCTGAAGTTTTTGTCCTTATAACTGGGGAACTTCAGTCCCATATGCTGAAGTTCCCCATTTACTAGAGCTGAAGTTCGCAAGCTACTTCAAGCTCGTCTACTAGAATGCTGAAGTTTTGCGTGATTGCCTTTGCTACTTCAGCCCCGCATGCTGAAGTTATGCGCAAAAGCGGGTACGGATGCAATTTTTTTTTACAAAGCGGGTATAAGTTAAAACGTGACACAAAAAGTGGGTACGGATGCAAAAGCCCCAAAATTTACTCAAATAGTCGCCAGTCCAACTATTTAAATTAAAAAAAGTCGGTGAAAGTATAATATATGCATAATTCATGTATTATTTGTATATAATTGTGTATAATCCGTGTATAATCTATGTAAATGGCTAGAAAAAATTAAAATAATTAATATGTGCGGCTATTTGTGTAAAAAATGTCCATGTTCAAAGCACGTCGAAACAAGAAAAAATCAATTGGCGTTATTGTCCCTTAGATGTTAACTAGATGAGGAAAGTCTCGTATACGGGCCCAACATTATAGTCTTAAAATTATTGTTTGTCAGGATTCAATTATTTTGATAAATAAATCGATCCTTGTTATATCGATTTAATCACGGATAGAGAATGATATTGGGGATCACAATTTATAATTAGTTTATTATAATAATTTACTTAAAATTAAACTATAAACTATAATATGTTTAAGTTGCTCCAATTAACATAAAAAAAATTACGTGCTATAATACTCATTTTTAACATCCATATCGAACATAAATGTCAAATTGAAAATTTTATTTCAATGGTATTATTTTTCCAATGTATTTGAATATGTTACAAGAGAATACATTAAAGCTACAAATGTCATATATATTAACAAATTTTCTGGAATAAGTAGTTTACCAATCTATCTGTAAACTATTCTTGAATACATCCAAATTGGTTTCTCAAGAATTTCAACAGTGGGAACAATCAACTACTTGATGAAACTTAATACAAACAACATTGTTCTTTACAATACAATAACAGATGAAAAAAACTTACTATGATTTTACTTCATGTCTTGTATAAAATAAAATCAAGAGAAATCTTTAGTACAGTAAATAAAGAGAACTTCCAAAGGGACTTGCATTCCTAAAGATACAATTTACTACTTCAAACAAGGAGAACCAAAGGCACTAAACAAATATTAATATGATATAAATTGTAGTAATTCAATAGTAGTTCAAATTATATTTTATTACAACTCTTTTAAAAATGATGTTAACTTGTACTAAATATTAAACATTTGATAGAAGTCTATATAAGTTATTATAGGAATTTTAATTTTTTTTCTTAATTAAGCAGATAAGAGAAATATTTTATTTTTCTATAGATTTGTCATATGCGAATTTTCATAATGAAATAATATAAAAATTATGTAACAAATAATGTTTAAGATAATTTATTGATAGTTGAAAACTTATCAGGAAGAATGAGTTCAAACTATGTAGATTAACTTTTTACACCAATTAAGCATTTAAGAGATAGTCCTCTAATACAATATGAACCAATCTCATCACTTAAATTAACTTTTGAGATTTAATAAACTATACTTTTATAATTTCTTTTGAATACGAAATTTTCTAGTTTGAAATCACCTTCAAATAGTATGGATTGATGAAAACCTTTTAATTTTAATTTTTAAATTGCTTTAAAACAGTATGGGTAAATACGAAAATCTTGTAAATATTTACCGATATTTTTTTTTTGTTGCTCTATTATTTAAAAATTAAGTTTACTTTCTCTGTGGAAACTTCTAGTTGACTAAACCAAAATTAATAATTTTACTAAATGAGAAAAATAACGTTCCAAATGAGTATTTGCATGCAATACTCTATGCAAAAGTAGTCTAATGAACATAATATTTAAATGAGTGTTGTGGTTATGAGAATATGGGGTCCACTGTTTGCATTTAAGAATTGCAAATAATGTAGGAATTTTTTTGAAATAACATGTATGCCCTTGATCAACCATTCTTCCTTTTTTATATAATAGAAAAATGTTAACGGGTATTATAGGTTGGCTTTGGTCATTAGACAGATTGTGAAACTATCAAAACTTAAAGGAGTTATTTTGTGAAATAAAAAGTTACGAGGAGCTAAATTATGCAAATAAGAAATGGACGAGGAAATTTGTTAATATATGTTTTCCCTGTTAGTGAATTGTATTTTATTATTAGTGTCACCATCTTTTTAATTATTATAAATACCTTGCCTATTACGTCAAATAATATATATTAAGGGGGAAAGAGAATGAGAAATCGTGAATCAAGTTCTCTAGTTGTTGAGACAAAAAAGAAATATATAAGTCAACAATAAAAACTAAATTGGTTTCTTTTTAGTATTTCTAGGAAATACCAATAATTTCAAACTGATAGTATTCACACAAATGAAACTCGTGGACAAGATAGTACCACGCTGCATCACACTAATAGGCTTTAACAATATAGTTGAACGAACATCTGGCGAGATCACACTCTCCATTCTAGTGGGAGGCGTCACTCTGGAGACCAGATTTCACATCATGGACCAGGACACGACGTACAACACCATAATAGGGCGACCATGGATACACACCATAAGAGTTATACCCTCTAGCTTGTACCAAGTCATCAAATTCCCAACTCCATGGGGCATATTCAGTATATGCGGGGAACAACGCACATCCCAAGAGTGCTACTGCATCGCCCTAGACTGCACGGCCATCCAACAAATGAGAGATAAAGAGAAGGAGCAATCAACAGGTCGAGGTCGGTGGGCGACGACATCGAGGACGTCATCAGAGACCCCTATATGGCCGAGGTCGCAGGATCGACCATAGAGGACCTCAACCACGTTCAATTATACATCAACGACCACAACAAGAAAGCTTACATCGGCTGCAAACTCCAAGAACAAGGTAAGTTTCGCGAATTTTTAACTGCTAACGCGGGCTTGTTTGCTTTTAGCCATGCGGATATGCCGGGTATCCCAAAGGAGATCTCCACACACAGTTTGAATGTCGATCCACTCTATCCCTCGGTAAGGCAGGTTCGACGTAAGTTCAATTCCGCAATCAATGACACAGTTCACGAAAAAGTGGAAATATTATTGGAAAATGACTCCGTTAGAGAGTCGAAGTACCCCCAATGGGTTGCCAACGTGGTCATGGTGAAAAAGAAGAACAACAAGTGGCGGATGTGTGTAGATTTCACCGACCTTAACAAAGGGTGCCCCAAGGATTCGTTTCCACTACCTCATATCGACCAGCTCATCGATGCGACAACCGGGCACGAGTTGCTAAGTTTCTTGGATGCCTACTCGGGCTACAGCTAAATCCTTATGGAGGAAGAGGACCAAGAAAAGACCACCTTCATCACCCACCATGGGACGTACTGTTATAAGGTCATGCCTTTCGGATTGAAATATGCGGGGGCAACTTACCAAAGGTTGGTGACGAAGATGTTCAAAGAACAACTCAGAAAAACGATGGACGTATACATCAACGACATGCTGGTCAAGTCCAACAAGAAAGAAGATCACATCGACCACTTAAGAGAAGCCTTCGACATATTCAGACAATACAACATGAAACTGAACCCCGAAAAATGTGCATTTAGCGTGACCTCAAAGAAATTCTTGGGTTTTCTAGTATCGCAGCGGATTATCGAGGCAAATCCGACCAAATCAAGGCCATCGAGGGGATACACTTGACCACCAAAAAGCAGGTCCAGAAGCTGACTGGTCGTATTTACACTCTGTCAATGTTCATCTTGCGATCCTCTGATAGATGCCACAAGTTCTTCAGTGTACTCAAAAAGGAGAACGACCTTCAACGGACCTCTAAGTGCGTCCAAGCCCTGAAGGATTTAAAGGTGCACCTGTCTTCGCCACCGTTGCTCTCAAAATCAGAACTAGGACAACCTCTCCTCGTCTATCTCTCCGAAGTAGCTGTGAGCGTAGTCTTAGTCCAAGAAAATAAAGGCACGCAATATCCCATCTATTATATTAGCAAGACACTAGTCGACGTCGAGACAAGGTACCCCCGCCTTGAAAAACTGGCTCTGGCCTTAATTGTAGCTTCATGAAAGCTTAGACCGTATTTCCAATGCCATCCCATCTCGGTCGTCATGACTTTCCCCTTAAGAAACATTTTACACAAACCCAAACTATCAGGAAGATTGGTCAAATGATCCATCGAACTAAGCGAGCACGATATTACATATCGACCGCGAATGGCGATAAAGTCTCAGTTCCTCGCCGACTTTAGTGCGCATATATTGCCCGAAATCAAAAAGGAAGCCTTCCACACTTCTTCCCAAACATGAGACCTCTGGGTCCAATACACCGACGGCGCATCTAATGCATCGACGTCCGGGCTGGGACTCGTGCTTGAAGTCCCAACAGGCGAAGTGATTCGCTAGTCCATAAAGTGTCCGGACATGACTAACAACGAGGCCGAGTATGAGGCCGTAATTGCAGGACTAATACAAGCACTCAAATACGGGGTGAAGCGGCTAAGGTTGCGTTGTGATTCTCAGCTCGTGCTCAACCAAGTCACAGGGACTTTCCAAATCAAGGAGCAAAGGTTAAAAAAATACCAAACCGAAATCTGCAAGACTACTACCCGAGTTCGACAAATGTCAGCTCGACCAGATTCCCCGAGCATAGAATGTTAAGGCGGATGGCCTCGTTAAATTAGCAGGAACCACCAAAAACATCACCGGAGACCAAAATATGGTCCACCTTCTCAACTCGTCGATAGACAAATCGAGGTAAGAACCATAAAACTGATTCGGGACTAGCGCAACCGTATTATTACATATTTGTAGGACGGTATACTCCCCAATGATAAAAAAAATAGGCCACGAAGCTACGAATGCAAGCGGCCAGGTACAACATCGTTCACAACGACCTGTACAAAAGGACATATGGCGTCCCCCTAGTGAAATGCTTGGGCCCAAATAAGACACGACGCGTCCTTGAAAAAGTGCACGTAGGCCACTATGGGAGGTCACTTCGAAAATCGATCTTTGGTTAGATACCTCATACGAGTGAGATATTACTGGCCCACCATGAAAAAGGAGGTCACAAATTTGGTGAAAAAATGTGAGCAATGTTAGAAGTACGCCCCAATAATCCACAAGCAGGCGAACACCTACACTAAGTAACTTCCCCTTCGCCGTTCATCAAATGGGGAATGGATACCATGGGCCCCCTCCCAGATGGATGAGGTAACATACGATTTCTCTTGATTTTAACTGATTATTTCTCTAAATGGGTGGAAGCAGGAGCATTCGCCCTAATACGCGAACAGTAAGTAATTGCCTTCATATGGAAGAACATCATATGTCGTTTCGATCTCCCCAAGGAAATCAGCTACGACAACGGACCTCAATTTGCAAGAAAGAAGGTCGCCGACTTTTTTTGAAAAATGGCACATCAAAAGAATACTGTTGCGGGTAATGCGCAAGCGGAGTCCTCCAACAAGTCAATATTGACCATTATGATGAAGAAGCTCGAAGACGCCAAGGGACTGTGACCAGAAATATTACCAGAAATACTCTGGGCCTACCTGACAATGGCAAAAATGAGCATAGGGGAAACACAATACTCGTTAGTCTATGGGACTGATGCAGCAATACCATTCGAGGTTGGGGAGCCCAGCCTAAGATACTTCCGTGAAAGCTGACCCCAGAACGATGATAGTAGAAGGCAAGAACTCGACGAAGTCGGGGAACGAAGATATAGGGACTACGTAAGAATGGTCGCCCAAAAGCAACAAGCAGAACACTACTATAACAAGAGAGAAAAGATCAGGCCACTTAAAGTCGGGGACTACGTGCTTAAAGCTAAAACACAGGCAAACAAAGACTCACGGGAAGGCAAACTAGAGATAAATATGACGACCCCTAAAAAATCACGGCAGCAGCAAGCAAAGGATCATTCACACTAGAAACAATGGAAGGAAAGCGACTACCAAACAACTACAACATTACACACCTCAAGTACTTCAACTTTTAAAGGACGAGGTCTCCAAAGTTTCACTCTTTTTACCCCACTCGAGTTTTGTCCCAATTGGGTTTTCTCGAGGAAGTTTTTAACGAGGCGATGACGGGGACACTTCAGGATTGAATTACACACAGACACAGACACTTGACGACCAGTTCATTGATTAATCTCTCACTACAACTCGACCAATGTAGGGACTAGATAGACCAGGACTAGGACCGAACTACCAGCCAACGCCCGGAAAATATGTAAATCTTTCTAAGGATATGAGCAAAGCACAAGTACATGAAGTTTATTTCTGCTCTCCCCAAATAAAGGTTACATCGACCTCGTTCGAGTTAACACCTACTCATACCACAGCCTCAATTAATTAAAGTTTATATTCGACCTCATTCGAATTATCCATAGCCTCAGTTAATCAAAGTTACATTCAACCTCGTTCAAATTAGCATCTACTCGGCCCACGGCCTTAATTAATTAAATGTTACATTCGACCTTGTTCGAGTTAAAATCTACTCGGCCCATGACCTTAATTAATTAAATATTAAATTCGACCTCGTTCGAGTTAACACCTACTCGACCCACGACCTCAATTAATTAAAGGTTGCATTCGACCTTGTTCGAATTAATACCTACTCGGCCCACGACCTCAATTAATTAAATGTTACATTCGACCTCATTCCAATTAACACCTATTCAGCCCATGACCCCAATTAATTAAAGGTTACATTCGACCTCATTCGAATTAAAGGTTATACTCGACCTCGGTAAAATTAACACCTAATCAACCCACGAACCTAACTAAATATGCAACGTGTTCGATCTTGAACCAACACCTACTATCCCTCGTCCATAATCAAACCTAGGCTTCATTTCATCCTCGTTCAGCCTACTCAAACAAATTTGTTATGACAAAGGCAACCAAGCAGCGAAATCAGAAAAGCGCACAAACCCGAACAAAGAAAAGGAATCAGGTACAAATAACAAAACTAACACTTCATACTTAGAATGTTTTTACAAAGGCTACACGCCTACAAAAATTACACACAAGCCTACGGGTAAACAAAAAAATGACTAATCGCCGCCTAGCCCAGCAGCGCCACCAGCTTGATCACCCAGACTATCTCCACCTATCTCCTCGCCATCGCCATCGCCAGTGGGATATTCATCCTCATACCAGGCTTCCTGTTCGATCCGATCCATGTCGGCATCCTCCTTGTCGTCGCCAGCTTCCGGTGTAGCGGGATCATAGCCGCAAGCAAACTGAGCTTTATGTGCCTTAGCATGAGCGTCCTCAAAGTCGGCTTTTAAAATAGCCCCTGTCCCTATCAGATCCCTGAATATATCCAGCTGGGCCTCGAAACATCAGGAAAGGTAGAAGTGTGGGGCGAGGACGGTTGAGCCAACAACTGCGCCTTCTCGGATTCGAGAACAACAACTCGATCAGTAAGGCTCGAAGCCTCTTTCTCCAGCTCCCCTATCCGCTCATCGATCCGCTCCTCTCAGAGCCTAACGGTCTCCAAAGCACTCTCACGCTCAGAATGAAGAATGAGGATCACGATTTTGAAAGCCTCCGCCTTCCTCACATCTAACAACTGATCCAACTTCACCTTCTTTAAGCCCACCGCCTTATCAACAACCTCACTACTTAGAGCGTCCACTTTGAGTTGACACTCCTCGAGCTCTGTGCGCAATGAAATCATCTGAGCTTGAAGATCGGCACATTGGACCTCAACCCCCTTTCTCACCTCGAGTTCTTCTTCATTGTCCCTCAACGCCCCTTCAAGTTCGTTGCATTTTCTGATGACCCTCACCAATTCATCATCTTTATCCTTCAGTTCGTTTTGGAGAGCCGAAAAATTGCTTCTCCTACCAAATGGCCTGCAAATCTCGTGGTGTTTATCACGGTATTCGCGATATTTCCAATCTTCTGAAAAATAATCGTATGACTACCCTCTCACCGGGAGCTCTCGATCTCCAAAATCATATTATGAAAGATAGAAAACGAGGAATAAGAATGAAACTGAGCTCAACGTAAAAAAAGACAGAGAAAAATCATAAGGCTTACCCTAAGGGCCAGGCCGGCTTTACTCTTCGACAAAGTAACATCCGTTAGCTTCTCAAGGGTTTTACCCTCCACATTAGAATAGAGGATACCAAGAGAAGGGACCACTTCCTCAGTATTAACCAGTAGATCCCAGTCTAAGGGGATCACAATGGTTCGCATGGTCCCCTCCAATCCCACCTCAAGTCGGGTAAGTCCTTCCCTCATCATCCTCACTTTCTCGGCATCCATATTGGATCCCGTCTTGTAACCTTCTTTGGCTATTCTTTTCCCTTTCGTGTCAACCCGGGAAGATGGATCCTCGGCTGGTATCGTGGCCGATGGCTCATCCTGCCGTAAGATATCAGGGACTCTCGTCGACGGCCCCTCAAAATCCATTACGCCCTCAGGGAGAGACAGACCCTCCACAACCCCCGATGAAAGGGGAATAATGGGCGGTAACTCGACGTCGTCTCCAAGATCTATGGTCGTCGTTTCTAGGATGATGAAATCCTCCGTCACTGAAATCCCCGCAGGGACAGCTCTTTCGCCGACATCTAGAGATCGCCTCTTAATAGGAAGCAAATTATCATAATTTGGCGACGATTCCTCTTCGTCGTCCTCGTCTATGGAGAAGTTGAGAGTCCCACTGCAGGCGTAGTCGATGACCGAGCAGAACTCACTACGGCAAAAGGAACGGAAGATGTCTTCCTTTTGCGGAACACTGGAGTAGGAGCCTTCGGCCTTCTCGAAGATCCTCAGGATGAAAAAGAAAAAGACACTCACTTCATGTACAAAATCGTAATGAGTAGGCAACCATAAGGTCAAAACGGTATGGACGAAAGATAGTAAACATATAGATAAATACAGATAGACAAACACACCGGTAACTGAAGGCGCGAGCCCGAATTTCTTGATAAAAGCCGACCATTCACGAATCCCCACTGTGTGAAGCAAGACCTGGCTGACCCAGTCAGGAATGTCCATGACCAAAGAAGGGTTGAAATCTCGGTTGCACGAGGAAAAGACAGACTATTATACTACGACTAAAACGAGAAAAACAAACGCTTGGGAAAGGATACTTACAGGAATAATTCCAAGCCTCAGGGAGTCCGCTCGCGTTGGCCACCACATCCTCGGTCTTGACGAAGAAGTAGCTGAGCCAGAACTGATAGTTTGCTTTATCGTCCATCTTCACTACCAAGATTTTTCTTTCTCGGTGACGAAGGTGCATCATCGTCCCCCTATAGAAATTAGGGGCAAAGAGATGCATCAAGTGGAGAAGAGAGACCCCACAGACGACTATCTATGCATATTTCATCAACATACAAATAAGTTTATAGATGTAATGGGAGAGTTGGTCCAGGCAGACGCCATAACAGTGGCAAAATTGCTCCGCCAAAAGAAGAAGAGGAAAGGAATATCCCACGGAACGAATACTCATAGAACACGCAATATCCTAGGCGGTGTATCTGTACCACATCGCGCCCCGCCGGAACCAGATCGATGTGAGCCAGAATTTTGAACTTTGCCCTAAATTCAGCGAGATTGACCTCGTTCATCACCGATTCCGAGAAGTTTGCCCTAGTTTTTTCACTATGAGGAATTATTTCCTCCACTGTAGGAAACTTATCATACCGCCAAGGGGGTAGGGTTAGCCGCCATGCCGGAGCCAGACAATGCGTTAACCATATTCTTGAAAGAGAATGTTTTAAGCACATAAGAGTTGTAAGCAACAAGGATCAATGGAATCAATAGAGTGGATAAACGACAACGGAGTAAAAGGAATGCTAGGGTTCAAAGACTAGGGTTCAATATAGAGAATGAAGAAAGGAAACACAGGGGATTCGATATTAGGAGAATGCAAAACAAACACAAATGGCCTCAGATCCCCATTTATAAGAGTTCAAGCACCAAGATCGAGAAATCGGGCCATCATTACCCAGTGCAGGTACCGAAACGGCAGAAGCGCGATAAGCGACACAAAG
This sequence comes from Nicotiana knightiana, assembly GCA_005239525.1. NCBI lineage: Eukaryota > Viridiplantae > Streptophyta > Magnoliopsida > Solanales > Solanaceae > Nicotiana > Nicotiana knightiana. Next base: position 83,145 of record ML393001.1, read on the forward strand.
CATCGAGAAAACGTGTCATAATGTCGCATGATGTCATGAAATCATTCTGAAAAGATGCATCCCCAAAGGTTGCAGCTCACGTAGTCATGTTGTCACCTCGTCTAAAGCGTCGCTAACCAACTTGCTCTCTCAATTTTGTCACCTACGACAAACAGATTCCGCCCGTCCGGGCTCGGCCTTAAGCGGAGGACTAACTGTATAGACCAAAATCTGTCTTTAGAATATTTAACGTAATATGGCATTAAAGAAAGTCATTGGTCGAGCTCGCCCAAGACGCAGCAAAGTCAATGGCCGAGGTGTCGACATGATCCATAACCAAGATATCGACACCGATTGCAGTCGAGATGTCAACAAGGGTCAAGGTCGAGATTGACTATTGATGACGAGACTTGTAACCGTTGATTTGTCATGATAGGGTACTAAAAGGGAATATTCTAGTGAATATTCCATGTATTTGTACTATTAGAGTTTCCTAGGAAAAAAGTCTCATATATATAGAAAGAAGAGAAAAATGATAGGGGTATGTAATATTGATTTTGATAAGAACACTTTTGAGAAGAAACTTTCTCTGCAAAAATACAAAGAAATACTTTTTATAAAGATTTTTGTTCATATTATTCCCACCTTTTTCACTCAGATCTGAGGATTGTCCATACGAATCTTGGGTCTATCTGTCATTCATCATTGTCAGGAGAAATATTCGCTCAATCCATTCATTATTGGGTGAATCTTTGTTAGTTATATCTACATTAATGCTCATGCTTCAAGAATATTTTGCCCTTATTGTCATCCACCATTCATTGGATCTGTCTCATCTGCTTTACGTTTTCAAGAATAGTATCTAGAGTTATCAGTAACTAGATTTAATCATGTTACATAAATTTAATAGTTTAATCGAAGATTATATTTTTTGGTCAAACAAGTATAAGATTTGGATCTGTTGTCATAAATACAATGGATATGCAGTCTGTCTGCATTTATTTCTGTTATATAAAATTCTTCTGATATTGCTATGACACATAATTAGATATCCAAAAAAAACATCAAATTGTACAGGTTTTTTTCATTATATAATTACAACTTGGAATTAATAATTTCCATGTGCACAACACTTTCACTCGACATGATTATTTAATTTAGCACTGACAAAGAAAACGTTGCTTGTTTATATAATTAGACATCACACATGATTACAACCACATGATTATATATATATTTCTTCTTGGAAAAATTAAAGTTCGTATAGAAAATTAAAGGTCATTTTGATCTAAGTTTTAGAGTCAATCAAAATGTCCACCAAAATTACTTGTTCAAATCCATTTTACAATCTTTCATACAATCAAAGTATATCCCAAAAATCTAATTTTCCATATTCAAGGCCGGTGCTATGTAGAAAATCCCATCTAAAGAAGATCAACAAGCCTCTCAATTTCGTCAATTCCAATGCAAAAAATGAAATACTCACGTAGGTTTAATTTCCATTCCCCCTTTTTTCTGTTGTATATAATTCCATTTGTTAACTAATTAATTATGCAATTTTTTTCCTTTAGTGTGAAGTGCAACTCAGCCAACAGTACTGGATCAGATGCTCCACCTCCTGGCAAATCTCCATTCTTTGGATGGTAGAGTTAATTTCTTTTCCCCTTTATTTTTTGATAATTTCACATAAAAAACCGGTCTGATTCACTGTTTCTAGCCGGTATACATATATTATACACTAAATATATACAATAATACACGTATTATACAGAGATTGTACATATATTTTATAACCGCCGACTTATTTTTAGTTTGAGATGTTGGGTGGGCAGCAATTTGGTTGTCTGTTCAAGTGACTTAATATGATTGGATCAAACCCTAAAAAAGATATCTACTTAAGGTTTTCTTGGGGTGATCAAATTTTGAAGTTTTTATATGTTATATGCAGGAAATGGTTGTTGGGATTTCTTCTACCTATATTACTACCTTCATTCAGGAACAAAGTCAGTCCTCTACAACTACTCAAAAGTATGTAAATTTTATTAAAAGTATGTGAATTCCTATATTTAATTATCATAATTTTTATAGGAAATTAGTATTTAATTTCTGGATTTTGCATTTGAAGATAATGTGAAACAAGCAGTAGAAACAGTGGAAAATATGAGTGAGATAGTAGAAGAGGTTGCTGAGAAAGTAGATAAAATTGCTGAAGAGATTGAAGAGAAACTTCCAGGGGATTCAAAGCTTAAAGAAAGTCTTGATTCAATAGAAAATTTAGCTGAAGGGGCAGTCAAATATGCCAATCAAGCTCAAGATATCATTCAAAAGGTACTCAATCTCTTGATTTTATTATTTCCTTAAAATTAAAAACAAGCAAGTCAGTTCTATTTCTTATGAGGCGGTATATTTCTTCTTTTTGTTTTAAATACTGACGTATTTTATGTGAAGAAGTTTGACCGATACAAAGGTTAAGAAATTAAAGAAAAGATTTTGGAAAAGTACATAATTTACCCATCAACTTTGCAAGGTAATTTTGTGTTACACATCTCTCTTTCACGGAAAAACTTTTTACACACTCAACATTTCAAAAGTCTGTGTAAGAGACACTACTTTTGATCAGATAGCACTTGTGTGTTTGCACATAAAAAAAGCGTGTAAAACCCGTAAAAATATCTCACATTTTGTCTCCCCTCTCCACCATCTCCCTCATTTTCTTCCCCAAGTAGAATATTTGAAAGAACATATCATTTTTAGATCTAAAATTGAGCAGATTTTGTTGGTTTATTGTCCAAATATTGTGAAAATTATTTACTTGTGATAGATTAAAAGCTTTAACAGTAGTATTGAAGGTTTGGTGAAAATATCTAGAATCAACCATTGTTGGGGTAATGAAAAAAGCTTGAAAAATCAATTAGGTCTTGTTGATTATTAGGTTATTGAATTCAATGTATTGCTTGGTTATTTCAGCTAGTTGTTTAGATAGTGTAGTTGAATTTTGGTGTTGTTGGAAACTTTCTCACAAACAACGATGGTGGTAGCAACAATGGTGCTTAAGATAGAAAATGGAAAGATGACGAAGATTGGTTTTAATTTTAATTTTTTAATTTTTTTTTCCTTTTTAAAGTTAATGACACGTGTCATCAGGGGCAGATCCACCTCCCGACTTACGGGTTCACGTGAATCCAGTAAATTTTGTCCAAACAGTGTAAATATATTTGAAAAATTTGCTAAATATCTATAAATGTTTGAATGTGAACCGAGTTACTATTAAAAATTTACTCGAGGTCGTTACAGGAACACATATGCATTAAATCCTGGATCCGCCTCTGCGTGGACCCTATTAGGGCGTACTTTCATCTTGTCTGAAAAATTGATCAAGCACAAAAGTTACGTGTGTAAAAGATTTCCCATGAAAAAAATATATGTAACAGAGATTTCACTGCAAGGTAAACTATATATTTTGCCCTTTTCACCAGTATACCAAGTGTAATTTATCCTTTGTATCAAATGAGTCACAACAAGTCATCTCGTTAAAGTTAAAATAAGATTTTAGGATATGCTTAAAATGAAAGTGTGGCTAGAACAAGGAATACATGGTTGTTGCTGCTTTCTCTTTTATGGTGAAGAATAAAATTGGAATTCTCTTTTCTTAACCTTTATTTATTTACTTATGTAGTTTTTTATGTTAGTAAATAAACAATGTTCTAAAGATTGACCCTAGGCCAAAAAAAAAAAAAAAAAACACACAATATTAGACATGATCTCTTGAGTCATAAAAATATATTGTTGACTTGTTTATACAAAACTCTATTAATTGCATAAACGAAAGGTAATGAGATAGGTATGATAAACAAATTGTGTACACTTAATAATAACATTAATAATAAGAGAGTTTAAATTTTATGCACTGTAATATAGGATTAGGCTACTTATAAAATAATTATTTGTACATCTCTATGATAAGTACGATCATCTGGTAAAAATATATCATAGGTTAAACTACATTGATAATAATTTTTTTCCGCATTATCTGTGTGTATAATGTTAGTACATGATGATAATATTCTTTCTTTTTTTGGGATACATATTTACAGATTAAGGATATGGACAAAGAGATGGATAAACTAATTCACACTAACAATGCAAATCAGGTTGAGAAGGTCAGCCAAGAATTAAGCGCCAAGAAAGATTAGTCATTACTTACATTCTGCACTTTATTAATGCCATCAAAAGTAGGCATTATTTAGATTTATCTGTGTATTTTTCATACTTAGCCAATTTTCTTTTAATTTCGAGCTCGTTAGATATTGTATTAAACATTAATGCGTAGTATATATTTGCATCAATTATGTTTATTTAATTATTATACAAAGTACGCAATTTATTCATTAGCACATGCTTTTTCAAATAAAATTTTTCTAAGAAATTAACATCAATTATCCGCCTATGGTGCACATGAATTCCAACTAGTAAATTGTTGGCTCGTTGGATATGACCCTATCTGTTAATTCAAAAGAAATATCATATCGATCTCGATCTGACTTTTCCAGTTATTGCCACCGAAACATTTTGATATTTGTCTCACATAGTGACAGCAAAAAAAATATTATAAGACTATCAAAACTAGACATGTCGAATGTAGGATCCCTTGTTCCTCCATTTGAGCAAACGCGAAACAAAATTATTCGAGGTTAGCCAAATGTATTAATTGACTTGTATAGTACGAATAAATCTACAAGTCTTAAAGAAATTAAGGGAAACAATCGTAGTAAGCGAAATTAATATTCTAGAAAATAAGACAAATAATCTTACAGAAAATTTATTATCTGATTGTATAAAATTCATTTATATTGTTAGCGCATATTTTATCAGGCCAAATTTCATTCTTCATCCCATTATCAAGGTGGTTGGAGACAAGCAAGACATTCAAAATATGATTTTTATTTAGTTTTAATACCAAAGTTACATTTCGGATAATCAATATTACTGATCACTTAAAAGTTAAAACAAATATTAGTAATCCCTCGACATCGAGTAGAGCATAGGCCAGGTCTCATTAGATTAGGTGTAGGAAACTGTCAGGTATGTTCATTTATAAACAACTTATTATAAAAATTAGTTAATTCATAAAATATTATTAATATTAGCCAAATATTAGTAATATTAGCCAATTAGATACTGTGGCAAAAAAAAAGTTAAATTTTTGCTTTCTTTTGAGCGGGTTTTATTAGAATAGATTGAGTACATCTTAAGGAGCTTGAATCTCAGTTTTGTGATGATTTGTTGGAGTTTTGAGGTGGTTTGAATTGAAAATTCGAAGTAAAAGATGAACATGAAGAAAAATGATGTGTATCAGATTGTGTATCATTTGTATATCACATATGTATCAGATTTATATCAAATGTGTAACCCATGTATACTTGTGTGTGTGAGACATGCGTGATCCATGTTTGATATACACAAGTATTTTTTGAACTTGATTGTTACTACGAATTTTGATACCAAATCAATCCAACTCAGCTCAAAATTTGTATATTGACTCATCTATATGTTTTCAATAAATTTCAACCATACCCATTGAAAAAGTCCTTAGCTTATTGCTTAGACTTTTGAAATCTTGTATATTTTTTTTTTTGTATTTCATCACCTTGTTTGATACCTCATCCATGAATTTGCTTTCCGTCTTGCATCTAATACTGTTAATCACGCTTAAAAATATGGAAGGAGATCTTTGCATGTGATTCTTGAAGAAAAAGAACTTAATTTATTTTGGTTTTCAATTTTTATATGTGCTTGGCTAGTTTTGGTAAGTCTATGATTAATGACTAGATGTTGGTAAGTTAGGACTTATTTGGGACATTTATATAAGATTCCCTTAGGCGTACATTTTGTTTGGATACTCGGGCCCAATTCTACATGTTATTAGGGTGGAAATGACACCAAGTTGCCATTTTTTAGCATGATATTTAAAATATATCCATATTTTATAATATATTTGAAGATTAATCAATTCGCTCAAATTTCAGGACACAACGTCCTAGGTTCAAACTGCAAGACACCGTTTTCTAAAGTTCAAAAATGGTATCTATAAATTTGAACCTTATGTACTGAATTTCAGATTATTAGTTCAGAAATTTAGTACACTTGGTCTAATGAGTTAGGGGAGCTGAGGTACCATTCACCTCATCTAATGTCAGTTTCACGTATGATTAAATATTCACCTCGAATAACTTAATGAAAAAATAGTATATTCGAATCAATAGTATAATGACAATGGTATATTTAAACCAATATGTATAACGAGGAATATATTTAAACCTTTTCTCATAATACATAAGTATATTTTGACCTTTTCCGTTGAAATTATAAAAAGTCATAAGAGACATTTTCTTGTTACTACTACGTACCCCTTAGCCCTAGTAGATTTAACAATTACATTTTGCAAATAGGGGATTCATCTAAATAGACGTTCATCGTAACACTTAGATTAAAAGTAGCGAGCAAATATACAATGTATATACAATTTATGTATAAAACGTATATAATTGTGTCTAATTAATATATAGATTATGTATATCCATTAAAAAATGTAAGCGGTCAATTTGCTCGGTTATTTGTATAAAGATCCCTTTTAAATATTATCTTATTACCAATATCCAAACCAGATGACTATCAAACAGGATACCAGAGTTAAAATTATAGCTTACACCTACCTAAGAAATTTTTCCAAACAATTTTTGCTTGGTAGTTGTGAGTTGTGATTACAGTGTTCTGGGGGAGGGGATCGAGGGGAGGGGGTGTGCAATTAACTTGACGCCGTTAGGCTCATTAAAGGGGAAATTTGCTCCCTTCAAAAAGGAAATTTATTCTCCAAGTTCAAACCGAAAACCTTAAATGAAGGATAGAGAAACCATATCGACTCTACCACAAACCATTTAGTATGTTTTTTTCAACAAAAATACGGAGTTGAATAATGAGTCATCATTGCAGGAAGATAAATAAGAGAACATGCCATTACTAGTGTATTGATAAAAAATGAATATTACACGTGATATTAATTGTGAGGTTGACATGGCAAGAAACGTGGATTACTAGAAAATCGGTAGCTGAAGAGATACATTGAAAGAGATGCGAGCAAATCACTCACGAGATGATAAGGAACGGATGTTCGAGCCTCTAATGATTTGAAGAGTTACCGGTGGAATGAACCAAGACAAGAAAAGGGGCAGATTCATAGATCTTCAATTAATGAGCCCAAACGTTATAGAATATTTACGAAACAGTTACGATTACCAATTATAACGTTTCATTAGTGCTATTAATGCTCATTATGACTCAGTCATTAAAGGAAATAGATGTTGTACTTGAAGGTCCCTATATAAGGGAAGAAAATGTTATATGTACATACACATTCTGATTATTATTGGAATATACTTATTTTCTTGTGTTTTCTATTGATTATTTTGCCATTTCTTATTCTTATTTCCTTTCTTATTTTTGAGTGAATCTTGAATTTCTTGATTATCATTAACCCGAATACTTATAAAAATAAGTTTTTACTGAGAATTTAATTCTTTGATTAAACAACTCGATCATGTCTTTATGATGGCAAATAACTGTCATTGACATTCTAGGATGTTCTTTCCTTCATGGTCATCAGTTTTGGAATTTTATAATTGAAGGTGTTTTTGTGTTATTTCCTTTTAAAGAATAATGTAGGTTGTGTTCATTTACTTTTCTTACTAAACATGCCAAACCTCAATGAGAATACATTTATTTCTTAACTTTATTTGTCATTTAATGGGAATACACACATATATATATGGTCCTTCTGTAATTATTCTTGATCTACCTGGAAAAGGTCCATGGTTGAGGCTTTTTAACAGGTCTTTGGCTTGGGAACGTTATTTCGGCTTTACTAAATTTTTGTATTAGTTCTACCTGGAAATTTTTATGTGCGTCTGTTTATAACCGTATATAATTAGTATACAATATATGTATACCAGCTAGTAGTTGTCTAACATTTTTGGCCGAACAACCAACAATGCAAATTTGAAATTTTTTTTAAAAATAGCATGATTTACAAATGCTAATTAAAAATTACTCACTGTTCCCTAGCCACTTTTTCAGGTAAAATTAAAATCTGAACAAAAATACTCTTAAAAGTTCAGAAAAGTTCCAGCATAATATGTTGGAGATCGAATATTTTACATATGAGATTTCAGCACAATGTGCTGGAGTTTAACATATTATGCTGGGAGTGTATACGCATGAGCTCTATAATTTGACATATTATGCTGGAATTTTCTGTGTTTCAGCCAGGGTATTTTGTTCATATTTTATCTCCGTATAAAATTGTAGTTATTTTTCAATGACTTTACAAATGGGAAAAATGATATTGTATAGCCGCTCTCAAAATAATAATCGAAATATGTATGTTTTTTGTATGTATATATATTTTGTATGTTATATACAAATTTTATGCACTTTTTCGGCTACCGAATGTAAATAGTTTCCGGCGCGGGCTAAAAGTGATAATACCCCTTATAAATGCTGGCTATTTTCCAAGGGATCTTTACACAAATAACCAGTCATATTCACTGTTTATTTTTTCTAACCATATATATAAATTATACATTGATTATACGTAATTATACACATATATGCATATATTATACTTCCACCAAATATTTTTAGCTTAAGTAATTGGATGAACGACTATTTAGATTAATTCTTATTTTTCAGTTACCAGTCCGAATACTTGTTTGTGCACGACATATGATCTTGTACATAATAATTTTAATATTGATGAAGCAAACGTGATATGTCTATGATTTTTTGACCTACCAAATGATTACACTCCACTATGTGAAAACCAAGTCTTGCTATATATATTCCTTCTTCGTCCGAAATTCATCAAGAAAATAAAATATCATTTTGTTTATCTAAGTTGTAGAGTTTCAATATGTCCCCCAATATTACTTACTCAGGTCCACTTTTCAGTTTTTCTTACAATCAGTACCAGACCCTATCCCACAAATCCATTCCTCCAATATTGAGGCCAGTTCTAAATAGAAAATCCCTCAATTTCCTTCATTTAAAGAAAATCAAGAAGCCTCTCAATTTCCTCAATTCTAATGCTAAAAATGAAATATTCATATAAGTTTAATTTCCTTTCTTTTTTGCCTACTCTAATTAAAAATATTATTTGGAGTTAAGTTATACACGGATAGCGTATAGATTCTTTTCGCAATATCATTACATTCTAACTCTTAAAGTAAGTTAGTATTATTATTTTTACCACGTTACCAATTAATACGTACTATAAATATTTACCTGTAATTACCTTATATTAGTAAATTAATTATATGAATATTATTTACACCATCATTGCCAGAATTTAAACTCATATTCTTCTTTTTCCTTTTAGTGTGAGGTGCGACTTACCAAATACTGGACCAGCAGCACCAGCTCCTGGCAAATCTCCATTCTTTGGATGGTAAATTTATCTTTTCCTTTTTTATTTGTTCCAAAATGACCTCACCGTTTTTACCATAATTAGTTTTAGGATACGCGTTTTACACGTGTACCCTATATCAATAAATATATAATTTATAATAATTACGTAACAATTATAAAATAATGTGTTTGAGTACTTGAACAAAAGGTAAAAAAAATTAATTCATTTATTTTTGCATTTGGAGTTCGTGCTTTTATGCTCTTATATTAATTTAGAAATATAGACATTTCTTACTTGAACAATATTTTCTCTTTTTATCGATTTTTTTGTATAATATCTAAAAATTACCTTTAATAATTTTAAAAAAATACTTAATTAAGTACATATGTCTCTCTTTTAGTAGTGACAAACTGTATATAGAATTTTCTCCTTAGACCTAAGAAAATATAAGGACAAGAAAACGTCCTAATTATTATGACTCTTATTTCTCCCAGATATATTTATGTTAAAGTTCTAAATATTATGACTTCCTACATAATTTAAATAAGAAAATATTTAATGATCAAAATTTCAGTTAATTTTAAAGTACAAAAAGGTAAATAATATTTCTCTAGGGTCTCCGTCTTTTAATATAGTATGGATGTCCATTGCCTATATTGAGAAACGCTTTCTATAAAATTTATGTATCAAAAATATAAATACTACTTTAATAAATACTGTAATTAAATGTAAATTATCTAATGTTCATAAGTGCTTTATTCTTTGACTCAAAATAAAAAATATTAGAAATACTTTGGGAATGACACTTAACAGCTGCATTATAAGTGTACATGAATTAGTATTGTTCAAAAGTTTTATATTTATTAATATGGTGTAAGAGCGTAATAAGCGTATCCTATTCATAAATAATTTTATGAATTATAATATTCTTATTTTGGCGACAAATTAATGTTAAATATAATTTTATAAAATAATAAGGATGGTTCGTTTCTTTACATCAAATTAAAATGAATTTGACACTTTTTAAGAAATTAAATAGTATTTGAAGTAAAAACATAACATCTCTAAAATTCAAAATATAAATAAAAAAGGGTTAAGAAAAGACTCCTTAAGTTTTTGTTTGATACGGATCACTGTCCCCCCCCCAAAAAAAACTTCCATAACGAAAGTAGTTAGTGTGAGCATGTAATTTTTACCCTATCAAAATATTCCTATAAAATTAATAAATAAAATAAGTCCTATTTATTTTTAGATCTTTTTAGGATTTTTTTGGTTTTATTTGGAATTATTTGCATTTTTAGTCGCATTTTTCATTTTTTAAAGTTATGAAAATTAATAAAAAATATTTAAACCTTCATCATCGTGCATTATTAGGGTTTTAATATAATTTAATGCCTAATTACACATTTTAATCACTTCATTGAAAGGAAATTAAAAAAATATTGTTTGTTTTGACATTTTTAAGTTTTAATATTAAATTAGCAAATTTTCCTTTTTAAATCTAAGATTGACTAATTATATAAATAATAAAAATAGATAATTAGTGTAATTTTATAATTAAGATAATTTAGTACGTAATCTAGAGTTTATTCAAATTAACTAGCTTTTAAGATTAAAGAAAAAGGGGTCTTTGCTTCTTCAAACCAAGCCTAACCCCAAATTCAATTCAAAAATACCAAGCCCAATCCCCAAATACACGGCCCAAAACCACTCAGCCCAAATTCCATCCAGTCTGCTCCATCTTTCCTCCATTCAATCCAGGTCGTTGATTTCCAATAGATCCAACGGTCCGGAACTCTTTTCCTTTTTAATATAAAAGTATCCTAAACCCTTCACCCCCACTCCCATTTTCAAACTCCCCACTCTCTGACATCTCTCTCTCAACTTCGCAAACCCTAGCCGCCCCATCTCCCCCCTCTCTCCTTCCCTCTCTTCTGCCGCCGACTCTCCCTACAGCGCTGCCGCCCGCCGGAGACCTTCAACCGCCATCAAACACCACCAAAATTACACCAATTAACTCCTCTCCTCCTCATCTACCCCACCCCATCAACCAAATCCACAAAACACCAACGAATCTAAACCTAAAATAGGGCCTAAACCCTAGTGCCACCCTAACCCCGCCGCCGGAAATCGCCTAAGGCGGCGGCGGAGCTCCAAAACCCCTCAAACTCACACCATACACTCTCCTCACCTCCTTGAACCTCATCCTACCAACCAAATCCCTAAAACCCAACCAAATCCCTAGATCTTAGATCTAAAAGGGCCGAAACCCTAGATCCACCCCCTTTTTCAATTTTTCTAGTTTGTTTAAAGATCCTCGTGCCAATATCTCCCATCAAGGATCTCAAATCCCTGATGGGTATATTGGCATAAGGGTTTTTAGCGGCTAGATTTGATCTTTTTACGAAAAAAAAAGAAAAAATAAGAAGCCTAACCTAGTTTGTATAATAATCCTCACAACAAGATCTTTCACCCGGGATCTTATATTCTGAGAGAAAGTCTTGGCGCGAGGGTTTTTAGCAACTAGATCTAAAAAATGGAGTTCTTTAATTGCTGTTTTTATCCTTTCTGTTTTTCTTTATGTTTATTTTTATTATTATTGTTATTATTGTTTATTTCCAGTATTGCATTTTATTTTTTATGTACTGCTATGTATTTATTGTTATTTTACTTACTATTTTTAATTATTTTTAGTATTATTATTGTTAGTTATATTATGTTCAAATTGATTAATTAATTAAAACGGACCTAACTAATAAATAAAATCAGGGCTCAAATGTATTCTGTTAATTTTTACATCATTATGTATTTTATTACTTATTTCATTTGCATAATTAATTAGTTAAAGCGGATGTAAATAAGATAAAGTAAAAAAAAGTGTTAAATTGATTTATTTCTCTTTTTTTTTTTCTTACTGTTATTCTTTTTTCTTTCTTGTTGTTGTTTATTTACTATTTCTTTTACTTATTGTTATTAATTGATTGGGCCTGGCTAAATAGACAGGCCTATAACTTTGTTAAATTTTTTTAAGAGCCCTAGCTCTTCAGGCCAAGAGTCACCTGACTCAAGCCCAGAACCAATGTGGTTCTGAGGTAATTCCAAGACCCTTAATGGTAAATTTTGGAAATATAATTCTAAAAATCATTCAGAAAGTACTAGAACTTTCTAGAATAGGGACAACTGTCCCAATGCTGAGTAGGAAAATAGGGATAAGATCCAAAAATATTATAACGACCCGATCGGTCGTTCCGAGAGTTTTAGCCTCGTTTTCCCCATTTCTTCTTCATTATATGTGTTTAAGCTCTATTATGTTGTGTCAGGTTGGTTGGCTCGGGTTCGGAGTGATTTTTGGAGAGGAATGAGACACTTAGTCTCTTAATTTGGTGAGTTTGTTGGAAAAGTAAACCGGAAGTTGACTTATGGGCGAACGACCTCGGATTAAGGTTTTTATGGCTCGGATAGCTTCATTAGGTGATTTAGGACTTAGGAGTGTATTCAGAATGTAATTCGGAGGTCCGTGGTAGAATTAGGCTTGAATTGGCGAAATTGGATATTTGACGATTTCGGGTCGGCAGTGGAAAATTAGATTTCGGGGTCGGCATGGAATTTTGAAAGTTGGAATAAGTATGTAGTGTCATTTGTGACGTGTGAGAAAAATTTCAGGTCATTCGAACGTGGTTTGGTTGGTTTCGGCATCGTTGGCAAATTTTTGAAAGTTTAGAAATCCTTAGGCTTGAATTCAGGGTTAATTTGGTATTTTGATATTGTTTTGAGCGATTCGAAGGTTCGACTAATTTTGAATGATGTTATGAGATGTGTTGACATGTTTGGTTGAGGTCTCGAGGTCCTCGGGTGTGTTTCGGATGCTCAACGGGTCACTTTTGGACTTGAAAAGTTGGAAAATTTTGCTGGTGTTCTATTGTAGAAGAGTTGTTCTTCGCGATCGCGAAGAGGAGGACACGATCGCATAGTCTTTATTAGGGTAGAGGTGGAGTTTTTCTATGCGACCGCATAGGTGATCACGCAATCACGTAGGTGTGTGATGTTGGAAGTGAGCCGGTGAAAGGTTGAAGAGATTGCTCTATGCGACCGCGTGAAGAGAGTCGCGATTGCATAGGTTTGTGTGGCTTAGGTTCGCGAACGCGTGGAGGTTTATGCGATCGCGTAAGGTTAAATGAGGGGCAACATTATCTGTGCTTCGCGATCGCGAGCCTATTTTCGCTATCGCGAGCCTATTTTCGCTATCGCGATGAAGGCTTACCTAGGCGGATTTTAAAGATTCCAAACGAGGGTTTGAGTTCATAATTCAAAAATTCAATATAGAGCTTGGGAGAAGGAGATTTTAGAGAGGATTTTCAGAGGAGTGATTGGGGTAAGTTTTCTTCACTTGATTTTGGTCAAATTCCATGATTGTGTCTTGATTTCTATCATCTAAGTTGGGAATTTGGGGTGAAAATTGGGGAAATTAGGGCTTGAAATTGGAGAGTTGATTTTGGGGATTTGAATGTCCATTTGATGTCGAATTTTGAGGAATTTGATATGGGTAGACTCGTGAGTGAACGAGGATTATAATTTTGTAATTTTTGTCGGATTCTGAGACGTGGGCCCGGGGGTCGGGTTTGGCCAATTTCGGGATTTTTGATTTAATTTGATAATTTTCGCATGGGCTTTGTTCCTTTAGCATGTATTAATGATATGATATTGATTTTGGATATATTCAGGGCGATTTGAGGCCGAGTCGAGCGGCAAGGGCATCGTTGAGTAGATTTTCGTCCGGTTTGAGGTAAGTAACGATTCCAAACTAGGTTCTGAGGGTTTGAAACCCTGAACTATGTTTTATGTGAATTGAATAGAGGTAACGCACATGCCAAGTGACAGGCGTGCGGGCGTGCACCGTGAGAATTGTGACCTGGTTCATTCCATGGCACCGTTTAGTGATTCTTTCTTGTTGATACCCGTGCTTCTATCAATGTGATTAATGTAAACATGCTAGAAATCATGCTAGAGCGTATGTTAAGGCTTCACGCCGATACAGTCGAGACCCGAGTGGTCGTTTCATGGTGTCATCTCATATGTTTCATCGATATTTTATACTCAGTCTTATTTATGCATATCATTTCATGTCTCAGTCTCGGTTATTGATGTTTGGCATCTTATATCATTTATTCGGGCTAGTTCATGCATTGTGAGCCCGTGTGAGTGAGACTAAAAAATGATGACTAAGCGAGGGTGAGAGCCTGATGATGAGTGACAGTTGTGGGATTGGGCTGCACACCGCATCGATAATGTTATGATTACGATAGCGTTTGGGCTGTAGGAGTCCCTCCAGAGTCTGTAACACACCCCCAATGAGCGCAGTGATATTATTGAGGGATGGATGTTCCCTGGACATGGATCTTGTCCGAGTATTGTATCTGGAGATGGATCTTCTCCATGTGGCTGGATTGGCCTTCCTCAGTACTGAGTGACTACTGTCAGATGTGTATATAATCTGGGAAGGATCTTCCCTGGGCCATGAGAGCCATATACAGTATTGAGTGGACAAGTATGTGAGAGTGGGAGCACAATGTGCGTTTCATTCAGTTGATGCATTGGCATGGAAAGTACATTGAGTTATATATGTTAAACTGTTCGAATCTGTACTTATCTTGTCACTTTGAGCTGTTAGTTACTGAAAGCATGCCTAAATTTCTGTACATTGATTTTTGTTATAAATGTTGAGGTTTAGTTCGTCACTACATCTCAGCCTACAGTTTAGGCTTGTTACTTACTGAGTTGGTGTACTCACATTACTCCCTGCGCCTTGTGTGCAGATCCAGGTGCCAGGGCATCCGAGTGAGTGCTGATTCATCTCCAGTTTCATACCGGAGCTTAGAGAGGTAGCTGCACGGCGTCCTCAACCTTGCCTTTCTCCTTCCTATCTTTTAGTATTTATTTTCATTAGACTCATCTTGTGTTGAATATACAGTATCAAACTTGTATTCTAATTGCTCATGACTAGTGACTCCGAGATTGGGCAGTGATTTTATGTATTGGCTTATTTTCGCTTGTTTTGAAATGCTTAAATGAAAGATTATGATTAATATGATTAGTAAATGAATTATAAAAAGGAGTCTTGTATGCTATAAATAACGAATCGGCTAGCCTAGTACTGTGATAGGTGTCATCACGACCATGGTTAGATTTTGGGTAGTGATAAGTTGGTATCAGAGCCTAGGTTACATAGATCTCACGAGTCATGAGCAGGTTTAGTAGAGTCTTGTGGATCGGTGCGGAGAAGTCCGTACTTATCTTTAAGAGGCTGCAGAACCCTTAGGAAAATCTCACATTCTTGAATTCTTGTCGTGCGAATCTGTTGATTCTGGTAACTAAACTTTTGTTGTTTCATTCTCTCATAGATGGTGAGGACACGTGCCACCGGGCAGGATGATCAGCCACCAAATAGGCCCGTGAGGGGTCGAGGCCGCGGTCGAGGCTGTGGCAGGGCTAGGGGTGTAGCCTACGGAACAACCGTGGCTGTACTTGTAGACCCACCCGTTATTCCAGATCAGGTCCTAGCCGCAGATGTTCAAGGGGGACTAGCCCAGGCACCGACTGTGCCTATTGTTATTCCGGGTCTTCAGGTGACCTTGGCTCAGATTTTGATCGTGTGCACCAGTCTTTCTCAGGCGGTCGTTGTTTCTTCTAAAGCCGCTACTTCTCAGGCTGGAGGAGGCACTCAAACTCCTACCGCCCGTACACCTGAGCAGGTTGTTCAGGGACTTCAGACACCGGGGCAGCCCCAGCCCAGCCAGTTACACCTGTTTAGGATTTTGTAACTCCCGTCATGCCAGATGACGAGCAACGTAGGTTGGAGAGGTTTGGTAGACTTCAGCCTCCGAGTTTCAGCGGCGTAGAGGGCAAGGATGCCTAGGGTTTCTTAGACAGGTGCTAGAGGATTCTACATACAACAGGTATATTGGAGACCAGTATGATCTCGTTCACTACTTTCCAGTTTTCATGAGCTGCCTTTACTTGGTGGGAGGCTTATGAGAGGCGTAAGACTGTTGGTGCATCGCCCCTTAATTGGAAGCAATTCTCCGCTCTCTTTTTGGAGAAGTATGTGCCACAGTCCCGCAAGGAGGAGCTGCGCAGGCAGTTCGAGCAGTTGCATCAGGATGATATATCTGTGACGCAGTATGAGATGAGGTTTTTTGAGCTAGACCGTCATGCTCTTTGGTTGGTTCCTATAGAGAGAGAGAGGACCAGGAGGTTCGTGGATGGCCTCACATATTAGCTTCAGATTCTTATGACCAGAGAAAGCATTTTGGGTGCTACTTTTGAGCAGGTTGTTGATATTGCCCGAGACATTGAGTCAGTTCGTCGCTAGAAGCAAGAGAAGAGGAAGGCGAAGAGGCCTTGGGGATCTGGTAGCTTTGGTGGTGTTCTCTCTAGAGGTCAGTTTCAGCATAGCAGAGGCCTCTCATTTAGGCCTGCTCAGCCAGCTCGTCCAGTTTATACTGGTGCATCATCGGGGCAGGGTTCCCGCAGTACTCATCCGGGCCGCTCATCATTCAGTGCCCTCCCAGCCCAAAGTTCATTCCGTGCGCCATCAGGTCAGGGTTCATCTATGCCTGGTTTTTCTAGTGGGTATCCCGATGCTAGGGGTTCCCTTTAGTCCCCACTGTCATTCGGGCTAGTTCATGCATTGTGAGCCCGTGTGAGTGATGATTGAGCGAGGCCAAGAACCTGATAATGAGTGACAGCTGTGGGATCGGGCTGCATGCCGCAGCGGTTATGTTATGATTACGATAACGCTGTAGGAGCCCCTCCGGAGTCTGTAACACACCCCCAGTGAGTGCAGTGATATTATTGAGGGATGGATGTTCCCTAGACATGGATCTTGTCCGTGTGTTGTATTTGGAGATGGATATTCTCCATGTGGCTGGATTGGCCTTCCTCAGTACTGAGTGACTACTGTCAGATGTGTATATAATCTGGGATGGATCTTCCCTGGGCCATGAGAGCCATATACAGTACTAAGTGGACAAGTATGTGAGAGTGGGAGCACAATATGCATTTCATTCAATTGATGCATTGGCATGTAATGTACGTTGAGTTATATATGTTAAACTGTTCAGATCTGTACTTATCTTATCACTTTGAGCTGTTAGTTACTGAACGCATGCCTAAATTTCTGTACACTGATTTTTGTTAAAAATGTTGAGGTTTAGTTTGTCACTACATCTCAGCCCACAGTTTGGTCTTGTTACTTACTGAGTTTGTGTACTCACGTTACTCTATGCACCTTGTGTGCAGATCCAGGTGCCAGGGCATCCGAGTGAGTGCTGATTCATCTCCGATTTCATAGCAAGGTAGCTGCACGACGTCCGTAGCCTTGCCTTTCTCCTTCCTATCTTTTAGTATTTATTTTCATTAGACTCATCTTGTGTTGAATATACAGTATCAAACTTGTATTCTAGTTTCTCATGATTAGTGACTCTGAGATCGAACAGTGGTTTTATGTTTTGGCTTATTTCCGCTTGTTTTGAAATGCTTAAAGGAAAGACTATGATAAATATGATTAGTAAATGAATTATTGAAAAGAGTCTTGTATGCTATAAATAACGAATCGACTAGCCTAGTACTGCGATAGGTGCCATCACGACCATGGTTGAATTTTGGGTCGTGACAAATATCCAGAAATAGGACACTTGTCCATTTTCTGAGATAAGGAATGTACTAGAAATTGGACAGCTGTCCATTTTTGTCAAGAAAGATGCCTTTTCCCTGATTATTAGGGAATTCTGACAGATTTTTTGTACCCTAATTCTTATACCTTTTTACTCCTTCACTCTATAAATGCACTCTTTCTTTTCGTTATACGCAGACCGGGATATACATTTTTAGACCTAAAAATACACTGATATAGATCTAAAAAGTAGAGAAAATTTCCTGAAAAATACACTGATTCTGCACTGCTTTTGGAGTCTCTTTCTTTCACTTTTAGCAAAGAACTCCTACTGGTTTCACACTATTTTCTGGGATTTCTGAGTTTTTGATTGGAAGCTATTTTGGGTTTCCTTTTTGGATTTTCTGGCTGCTACTTTTACTCAAGTTTTGAGAGACATATTTTCTCTCTTTGCTTTATTTTCTTGCTGATGTCAAGGTATTTTCTTAACAATGTAAAGTTAATATTGCTGTATCATGAATGTGATTTGTTGGTTATCAAGAATCTGTATTTTGTTTGAATGCTACATGAATCATGTTGGTTGTTTAAGAGTTATGTGAAAATTCATGTAAGTTTAGTTATTTGCACTATTTTAGGCTTATTTCATTTATAAATTTGTATGTTCGTATGCAGCAGTATCACATGAATCATTTTCTAGAAAATTTTGTTAGAATAGACAGCTTGGTTATAATTGTTCAGTTAGCAAAAAAGTGTAATAATTTAGTTTTAGCATTTCCTGGTGTGATAGTTTAATAAATCAGTAACTTTACCATACTGTTTTAAATAATTAAATAATTCTGATAACTGTTAGCCTAAAGTCATGATAAAACCAAATTTTTACAAGTAAGCTAAATGGTAACCATAATATATTTTCAGGTCTAAAACCAATTGGGTTCATGGAATTATGTTCTTTTTTTACTAAACAAAATGAGTTGATCAATGGCCTTTACACTTCAAGATTTTCAAATACAAATGAGTTTTTAAAAATAGCATTTCGAATAAAGACTTAGGCAAATCAGTAGGAAGATTGCCCAAATTTTAACAAAATTTCAATTTATTCAAAACCCCCTTTTTACTTCTGTTTTAAAAGGTAAACAAAATATAGATAAAACTTTACAAATGTCATTACAAAATTTTATCTCAAACTCCTTCAAACAAATATCCATGGGGCTAGAGTCCACTTGGACTCATTATCATCAAGCCCAAATCTTATCTTTTAAATTCATTTATTTGTCAACAAGTGGATATTAGACAAGAGTCATTTGGACTCATTAGTAGGCCCGAATCTTCCTGAATTAAATGTGTTTAATTGATTGAATGTTTAATAATATTATTTTGGGCTAGATTCATCTAGACTTAGTCAGGCCCAAGTCCCTTTAGATTTAAATTCATTAACCGTTGAGTAATAGACAATATATGTCTAGGGCTAGAGTTCATTTGGACTCAGTCCTTGTCAGGCCCCAAACTTTAAAATCCGGGCCTGTTTGGCAGTTAATACACAAGCTGCCCTATTTGATTAAATAAATGTCTCACATAGTTTTGGAACCTTTCTAGTTAGATGACATAACATACTTAGTTTAGAGACATTATCACAATATTAGGTAAACTTTAAATTGGATTAATTATTGCAATTATGTACACGCATGTGTAAAAAAGTTGTGATGCCCAAGATAAACGAAGGTATACGTTCACGTGACCATGGTCAAACATTAGTAAATAAAATGCCCTAATCAAACCCTTGTAGAAATGCTTTAAACGCGGGTTTTTAAATTGTTATCATGATTACGTTTCTTTCAAATAAAATCAAAGTATGTGTTTGCGCAACTTTGACCAAAGCTTTTTCTTTAATAAACTAAGTGTTAGGAATTGAGTATACGTACGCGTAACTCATCTTAAGTTAATTTTTTAAATACGGATTATCAGGTGATTAATAGCGGTAAAAGGTAAAAATAAACATAGGTCCTAAAATGAGTAATTAGACAAAATAGGCCAAGTATAAATTGCTAAGCGACCGTGCTAAAATCACAGAACCCGGGAATGCCCAACACCTTCTCCCCGGTTAACAAAATTTCTTACCTTGTTTTTTCTGGTTTCGCAGAATTTAAACAAAGTCAAATTTTTATCTATTTGGGATTTAAAATAAACCGGTGACTTGGGACACCATAAATTATTCCAAGTGGCGACTCTGAAATAAATAAATAACCACATTTCGATTAATGTCACTTAAATTGGAAAAACTCCCCTAAAAAGGAGGTGTGACAGCTCTGGCGACTCTGCTGAGGATCGAACCCAGAATCTCTGGTTCAGGATTCTAGAATTCGAGCTTTTTAATATGATTTTTATTTGGATCTATTAATTGTGATGTTACTGTATTTTGTGAGCCTAATGTGCTTATTGCCACTCATTTACCGCTTTGATATTATTTGAATTGTATTTAAACTGCCTTCTTACGCCTCCCTTCTAAGTCTTTTAAAAAATGGTGCACACGTTCGTGTGGCCCTCTTTTCTGTTAGAGGTCGTACCAAATAAGAATGAGGATGGATCAGCCATTAGACCGAGTAGACTTTCGTTCTCCCGGTACGTCGCTCCCACCTCGGTTCGAGTTGTCCGCTTGGGTAAGCTAGGTCTAGAACACATCCCCAGGTTTAAATCTAGAATAACAAAACCTCATGCTGAATCCATAGTAGGAACGATTATTTTCATCACGTGCATTTGACTTAGGGGAATCAACATAGGGGTTGGGTCCGTCTAGGAAAGGTGTACCCGAAATGAAAGACTATCCTGATGCATCTTACCTGCTATGTGTGCATTTATTTGTGTCGGCTTGTGTGTTGACTGGCTAAACAAATAAAAACAACAGAAAGATCAAGAGTGAGGTAGAATAGAAAACTCACCTTGTTTTGAAAATCCCTGTATTAGAAAATGCCTCGAAACTTTGCCAAATTTTTGAAAAAAAAAAGAGAAAAATGTATTTCAAAGTGATTCAATATCATATTTTTCAATTATGTCAAAACCGACCGAACTACGCGGGTCTGATTCTTACCAGGTGTGAGATACGTAAGAAAACCTTATCGGTACCAACCCCATTTTTCCAAATAAACAAAATATGTCCTTTAGTAAAAAATAAGACCGACCCAGCTTCTGTTAAGTCTTGCGCCGTTCTGCCGGAATAGCCTTAGAACACCTTGTATTGTCGAAGGGCTATCTTCGCTAAGAACGGACATGTTTGTCATTAAATCGTCAATTTTCCTAGAAAAGTGCCTTACTTCGGCCTCAAAACTTTATTCAAAAGTAAGAAGGGGGCCATTATCGTAAAAATGACCGTTCTGGCTGATGTTGCACAAATAGCCACCTTTAGGTGATTTTTCTTTAATTAAAAACTGGTTCTTACGACAAGAGTTTGCTAGTTTTGTCTTTCAAAATTAGGGTCAACCTTAACCCTACCCACTCATAGGTACAGAATGAATACCGTCCAGAATCCACAATTGAATGCCGTAGAGCAAGCTCCATTACAGCTCCAAATATGGTGGTATGATCTAGACAAAAAGGATAAGGACTGGGTAGTCGAATATCTGGGTGCTCTCACCAATATCATGAAAGTTAATCCACGAAATGAATTAATCAAGGCTTTAGTGACCTTTTAGGATCCTGTTCGTAATGTCTTTCGTTTCTCAGACTTCGAGCTCACCCCTACCTTGGAAGAAATAGCGGGGTATACAGGTTTTGGTCAGGGTTTGAGAAATCAACAGCTTATTTTCCCGAGGCCTATGTCAGTGCTCCGTTTCTTTGATATCATGAACATTAGTAAGAAAATAAGAAAAAACCATGTAGTCGAGGGCTACTGCTCGTTCTACTTCCTGTACTCTAGGTATGGGCATCCAGAGGGGTTTGAAACGCATGAAAAATGTTTGAACAACAAACAAAGCAAAGATACATGGAAAGTTCACTGTCGTTTCGCCTTCTGTCACGACCCCAAATTCCTAAACCGACCGTGATGATGCCTATCATGGAACTAGGCTAGCCAACCATTTCAGACTATCAATATATGTATCATAATTTCCCAAAATTAGCAGATTTTAAAAATAGCAGAATGAGATGAAACAAAATAGACATTTCCCCAAAACCTGGAGTCAATTGTCATGAGCATCCAAGACTGAAAATATTATGTACAACATACTGAATTGCTACAACAAAAGTCTTGGGTACAAAATACCAAAAGAAACTATGATCTGAGGGAAGGAAAGGAGATGAGCCGGGAACGTTGAGCAGCTACCTCAATCCTCGAACAACTCCAAGCTCGTCCGGAAATCAACTAGTGAGATGGTCCGATACCTGGATCTGCACACAGAGGTGCAGGGAGTAACGTGAGTACGCCAACTCAGTAAGTAATCAATGTAACTGAAAACTTGAGTGTAGCGATGAGCATTTAAATCATGTAAGTCCATATAATAAATAGCAGTGGAAATGAATAAATCAAGTCAGGAATTCTACAATTCCGAATATTTCATAAAACTCCGGTTTCCATTAGAAAATCTCGTATAAAACATCTACCCGACATTTATTATCAGAGGCTCAGTGTAAAGAAGAGTGTAAAAAACATTTTTTTTCATAAAATATAAGCCCCTCGGGAACAATATCACTCACAATAAAGCCTCTCGCGCAAACCTCTCAGTCACTCGTGACTCCAGTATCAATATCTGATGCTCTCACTTAACACTCGTACTCAGCAAGTACCATGAACACAAACAACTGTTGCGGCGCGCAGCCCGCTCCACTATATATATATATATGCTGCGGCGTGCAACCCAATCCATATAATAGTCGACTGCGTTCACTGGGGGTGTACAGAATCATGGAGGGGATCCTTCAGCCCAAGCGCTATATCTGCTGTGGCATGCAGCCCGATCAATTATGTATATTGCTGCGGTCTGCAGCCTGATCCATATATAACATATATTGCTGCAGCGTGTAGCCCGATCCATATATATATATAATCTATATTGTTGTGGTGTGCCCATATGTAATATATAACATATATATTGCTGCGGCGTGCAACCCGTCCCATAACTATCCTCACATACTCAGTGCTCGGCCTAACACATATATACTGCTGCGGCGTGCAACCCAGTTCATAGCTATCCTCACATACTGGGCCCTCGGCCTGACTCAGTCACCCTCACACGCCACTTGGGTAGTTTATCTCAACTTACGGAACTCAGCCCAAAATACTTTTCAGAGTTTTCAAAGCAGTGGGATAACATTGAAAATATCAAAAAGTAGGAAACATGCTTGAGTTCACAATTGTTCTAACAGGATAGTGGTAGAATAGTGTAAAAGTACCTTTGAGGGTCTAAACAGATCGACACAAGGCCCCGAACATGGATAATACCCCTGAGAGTCTAAACAGATCGGCACAAGGCCCCAAACATGGCTCAAAGCCCATAAACATGTATAAATTTCTGAAAGATAGGATGTCGTAAGGTTCAACTCGAATACGCGTCTTAATAGCCACTACGGGCCCTATTAGTGCACGGCCCCACGCTCGTCACCTAGCATGGGCGTCACCTCATTTATCACACAATATCAAATAACGGGGTGTCATACCCTCATGTTTAGAGTTACAATCGTTACTTACCTCGAAACAACCCAAAAGCTACTCCGCGATGCGCTTGCCCTTCGAATTGGCTCCCAAATGCTCTGAATCTAACCAAAATCAGATTAACACCATCAATATACGCTAACGGAACAAAACCCAATCGAAAGATATAAATTTTAACATAATTCTCGAAATTCGGCCAAATTCGAGCGTTGGGCCCATGTCTTGGAATTCAATAAAATTTACATCACTAGAATCCTCATCCTCCCACGATTCTATACATACCAAAAACTCCACAATCGGACCATAATTCCCTCTCAAATCACCAAAAGAATTTGCAAATTTCCTCCACATTTTCCCCAACTTTTCCCACTTTAATTCTTCAAATTGCAAGCCTAATCCGTACAAAATAGCATAGAAACGAGTTTTATAATCCGGGAACTTACCTCCACCGAAGACCTTCGAATTCCCCCTTCAATTTTCCCTCAAACAAGCTTGACCCGTATGCAACAATGGAAGAATGACAAAATATTCGCGGAGGCACCTTTTTATACTGTTCTGCCCAGTTAATCCGCACCTGCAGTCCCAGGTGCGCACCTGCGAAATCCCACTAACAATCCAATTCTCGCACCTGCGGAATCCTCCCGCCTAGCCTCTTTTCGCACCTGCGCAAGGTCCTTCGCACCTGCGGCTCCCCATCCGCAGGTGTGGCCACACCAGAAGATTCACACCAGCAGCTATATGCTACAAATTTCCTAAGTCCAAACCTCCGCTAACCATCAAAAATAAATCCCGAGCCCCTCGGGGCCCCAACCAAACGTACCAACACACCCCATAGCATCATTCAACCTTAGTCAAGCCTTCGAAACACCAAAAACAACACAAAAGCACCAAAATTACATCAAATTCAAACCTATGAACTTTAAAACTTCTAAATTTCGCCAATGATGCCGAAACCAACCAAAACACATCCGATTGACCTGAAAATTTGCACACACATCCAAACTGACATTACGAACCTGCTTCAGCTGTCGGAATTACATTCTGACCCCTATAGCCTATTTTCCACTGCCGACCAGAAATCGCCAAAAACTAACTTTCGCCAATTCAAGCCTAATTCTACACCGGACATCAAAACTTCATTCCGAACACACTCGTAAGTCTCAAATCACCTAACGAAGCTATCCGAGCCATAAAATCAGTATTCCGAGGCCATTTACCAATAAGTCAACTCCTAGTTTGACTTTTCAACTGTTAGCTACTTTAAGAGGCAAAGTGCCTCTGCTCTCACTACGACCACTCCGAACCCAAACCAACTGACCCAACACAACATAAACAGGCTAAGAAATATTTGATAAAGCATAATAGGGAAAACGGGGCTAATCTCACGGAACGACTGGCCGGGTCGTGACATCCTCCCCCTCTTAAACAAACGTTCGTCCTCGAACGGTTCTAGAAACATACCTGGAGTCTCGAATAAGTGAGGATATCTGTCCCACATCTCCCTCTCGGTCTCCCAGGTGGAATCCTCCACCGACTGTCCTCTCCACTGAACCTTCACTAAAGCTATACCCTTAAACCTAAACCGTCTGACTTGACGACCCAAAATACTCACTGGCTTTACCTCATATGACATATCACCCTCGAGGTGAACCGTGCTGAAGTCCAAAACATGAGAGGGGTCACCAACATACTTCCGGAGCATCGACACATGGAACACCGGATGAATACTCGATAAGTTGGGAGGCAAGGCAAGTCTATAAGCCACCTCCCCAATCCTCTGAAGCACCTCAAATGGCCCAATAACCCAGGGACTCAGCTTTCCCCTCTTCCCGAACCTCATAACACCCTTCATGGGTGACACCTTCAGCAGTACCTTCTCCCCAACCATGAAATACACATCTCGGACCTTCCGATCCACATAACTCTTCTTCCTAGACTGCATCGTTCGAAGCCTCTCCTGAATCAATTTCAGCTTACCCAACGCATCCTGAACCAAGTCTCTGTCCAATAGCCTAGCCTCGCCCGACTCCAACCAACCCACCGAAGATCTGCACCTCCTACCATATAGAGCCTCATACGGAGCCTTCTGGATACTCGACTGATAACTATTATTATAAGAAAACTCCACGAGTGGCAGAAACTGGTCCCATGAACCCCAAAATCAATGACACAGGAACGCAACATATCCTCTAAAATTTGAATAGTACGCTCCGACTGCCCGTCGGTCTGAGGATGAAACGCTGTGCTCAACTCGACCTGAGTACCCAAATCTCTCTGTTCGGCTCTCCAAAACTGAGATGTGAACTGGGTACCTCTGTTAGAAATGATAGAAACTAGAACCCCATGCAATCAGACAATCTCCCTGATATAAATCTCAGCTAACCGCTCCAAAGAATAAGTAGTACCAACAGGAATGAAGTGTGCAGACTTGGTCAGCCGATCCACAATAACCCATATAGCATCAAACCTCCTCGAAGTCCGTGGGCGCCCAACTACGAAGTCCATGGTGATCCGCTCCCACTTCCACTCCGGAATATCAAATCTCTGAAGCAATCCACCTGGTATCTAGTGCTCATACTTGACTTGCTGACAGTTGAGACACCGAGCCACAAACTCAACAATATCTCTTTTCATCCGCCTCCACCAATAATGCTGTCGAAAATCCTAATACATCTTCGCGGCACTCAGATGGATGGAATACCGCGAACTATGGGCCTCAGTGAGAATCAAATCTCGAAGCCCATCTACATTGGGCACACAAATCCATCCCTGCATCCTTATGACCCTATCATCACCGATAACCACATCCCTGGCATCACCGCGATGGACCCTTTCCTGAAGAACAAGCAAGTGTAGATCATCATACTAGCGTGCTCTAATCTGATCATAAAGAGAAGACCTGGAGTCTACACAAGCCAATACCCGCGGAGGCTCTAATAGATCCAATCTCACCAACTGACCTACTAAAGCCTGGACATCAAGTGCGAAAGGTCGCTCTGCTACTGTAAGGTAGGCTAAACTCCCCAAACTCTCCGCTCGGCGACTCAAGGCATCAACCACTACATTGGCCTTCCCCGGATGATATAAGATAGTGAGGTCATAATCCTTGAGAAGATCCAACTACCTCCTCTGACACGAATTCAGATCCTTCTGCTTAAGAAGATGCTGCAAACTACAGTGATCAGTGAAAATCTCACAATGCACTCCATACAAATAATGACGCCAAATCTTCAAGGAGTGAGCAATAGATGCTAGCTAAAGATCGTGCACTGGATAATTCTTCTCGTGCACCTTCAACTGTCTGGATGCGTAGGCAATCACCCTACCATCCTACATCAAAACCGCTCCAAAGACAATTCTCGAGGCATCATAGTAAACTATATAAGAACCTGAACCCATAGGCAAAATCAATACCGGAGCTGTAGTCAAAGCTGACTTGAGCTTCTGAAAGCTCTCCTCACACTCCTCAGTCCACCTGAACTGAGCACCCTTCTGGGTCAGTCTGGTCATAGGTGCTGCAATAGATGAAAACCCCTCTACGAAGCAGCGATAGTACCCTGCCAAACCAAGGAAGTTGTGAATCTCAGTAGCTGATGACGGTCTAGGCCAGCTCTACACTGCCTCCACCTTTATCGGATCAACCTGAATACCCTCACTGGACACCACGTGCCCCAAGAATGCTACTGAATCAAGCCAGAACTCATACTTCAAAAATTTTGCATACAATCTCTTCTCTCTCAAGGTCTGAAGCACAACTCTCAAATGCTGCTCATGATCCTCCCGAGATCGGGAATACACCAAGATATCGTCAATGAACACGATGATGAAAGAATCCAGATAAGGCCGGAATACACTGTGCATCAAGTGCATAAAGTCTGCTGGGGTATTGATCAGCCCCAATGACATAACCAAAAATTCATAATGAACATATCTAGTCCTGAAAGTAGTCTTTGGAATGTCTGGGCCCCGAATCTTCAACTGGTGATAGCCGAAATGCAAGTCAATCTTAGAAAATACCCCGACACCCTGCAACTGATAAAAAAAAGTCATCTATACGAGGTAAGGGGTACCAGTTCTTCACTGTAACTCTTTTCAGCTGCTAATAATCAATACACATACGCATAGAACCATCCTTCTTCTTTACACACAACACCGGTGCACCCCAAGGTGACACACTAGGCCAAATGAACCCCTTATCTAGGAGTTCTTGAAGCTGCTCCTTTAATTCCTTTAGCTCCGCTGGTGCCATACGATAAGGTGGAATAGAAATAGGCTGAGTTCCCAGAACCAGGTCAATACCAAAATCAATGTCCCTATCAGGTGGCATGCTTAGCAGGTGTGCAGGAAAGACGTCCGAAAAGTCACGGACCACAGGAACCGAATCAATAGCAGGAGTCTCACCACTGACATCCCTCACAAAAGCAAGATATGAAAAACACCCCTTCTCAACCATACGATGAGCCTTCAGGTAGGAAATCACCTTGCTAGGCACATAATCAGAAGGACCTCTCTACTCAACCCTCGGACATCCGAGCATAGCTAAGGTCATGGTATTAGCATGACAATCAAGAACAACATGACACGGAGATAACTAGTCCATGCCCAATATCATATCAAAATCAACCATGCTGAGTAATAGTAGGTCTACTATGGTCTCCAGAACCCCAATAGATATCACACACAACCAATACAAACAGTCCACAACAACAGTAGTGCCCACCGGAGTCGACAAATGAACAGATGTAACTAAAGACTCACGGGGCATATCCAGAAAATGGGAAAAATATGAAGAAACATAGGAATATGTAGAACTAGGGTCAAATAATGCCAAAGCATCTCGGCAATAGACTGAGACAATACCTGTGATCACTGCATCGGAGGCCATAGCATATGGCCTAGCTGGAAAGGCATACATACGAGCCTGACCTCCACCTGCTCGACCTCCCCCTCTAGGGCGACCTGTAGCTGACTGACTACCACCCCTGGCTGCCTGGGTGGGTGGTGAAGTAACTGGAGCTGAAGTCGAAGGCTGGCTCCTCAGTTGAGTTGGACCTCCAAGAAGATGAGGACACTGCCTCCTCATATGCCCGAACTCTCCACTCATAACAACTCCCTGGAGCTGGAGATTGGGACTGAAATGAACCCCTGACACCAGAATGGCCACTAGGAGAACCATGCATAGAAGAACCATGGACTGATGGTGCTCAAGCTGCACTCTGGGCTGGAAGGGAACCGAGTGAAGTATGGCCTGGCTGAAAATCGCGAGGACCATGCCCCGAAGATGCACTACTATAGGCTGGGCGGCCTTATTGAGGAGGCCTGAATGAACGGCTTCTACCATGCTGAAACTTCCCCCTGGAAGGAGAACCACTAGAACCACCCAATCCACGAGTCCTCTTGTCCTCCCTCTCTACCCGCTCCTGGCGGCTAACCGACTCAATGTTACCAGCAATATCAACAACTTTCTTGAAGGTAGCATCTGATACTCTCTCCCTGGTCATGAAAAGACGGAGCTGATAAGTGAGGCCATCCACAAACCTCCTAATCCTCTCACTATCAGTAGGGACCAACTCGGTGGCATGACGAGCCAACTCCGAAAACAACATCTCATACCGCGTCACTAATAGCTCTCCCTGACGTAGCTTATCAAAAAGCCCGCGCTGCTCCTCCCTGTGAGACTAGGGTACATACTTCTCCAAGAAGATAGTGGAGAACTGCTGCCAGGTAAGGGGTGCTAAACCAACAGGTCTACGCCTCTCAAAAGACTCCCACCAAGTGAAAGCAGCACCAGAAAACTAAAAAGTAGCAAATGAGACCCCATTGGTCTCCAAAATCGCAGCAGTGCGCAGCATCCTCTGGCACTTGTCTAGAAAACCCTGGGCATCCTTGCCCTCAGCACCGCTGAATGTCGGAGGTTGTAGTCTACTAAACCTCTCCAGTCTATACTGCTTGTCCTTTGGCATAGACGAAACCATGAAGTCCCGAACTGGAGCAATCGGCTGGGCTGGAACCGACCCTGGTGTCTGTTGGCCCTGAGTAGCATGCTCAGGTGTCCGGGCAACTGGAGTCTGACTGCCTCCCTCGGCCTGAGAAGTAGCGGAAACTGCCTGAGCAAGGGTGGTACACGCAGTCAAGATCTGAACCAAGGTCTCCTGAAGACCCGGAATAACAATAGGCACTGCTGGTTCCTGATCCTGTCCCGCTGGAGCATCTGCGGCGGGATCCTGACCCTAAATAATAGGGGGATCAACTGAAATTGCCCTGGCTGCCGCACAGGCTGTCCTCCTACCATTACCACGGCCTCGAACCCTCGCTGGTCTAGCTAGTAGCTGATCACGCTGATCGGTAGTGTGAGTCCTCACCATCTGTGAGAGAATGAAACAACTGAAGTTTAGATTTCCAAAACCAATCAAATGGAACGACAGAATTAAAAAAAATGAGATTGTTCCTAAGGTTTCCGTAGCCTCTCAAAGATAAGTACATACGTCTCCGTACCGATCCGCAAGACTCTACTAAACCTGCTCATGATCATTGAGTCCTATGTAACCTAGGATCTGATACCAACTTGTCACGACCCCAAATTCCTAAACCGGCTGTGATGAAACCTATCATGGAACTAGGCTAGCCAACCATTTTAGACTATCAATATATGTATCATAATTGCCCAAAATTAGCTGATTTCAAAAATAGCAGAATGAGATGAAACAAAATACACATTTCCCCAAAACCTGGAGTCAATTGTCATGAGCATCTAAGACTGAAAATATATTGTACAACATAGTGACTTGCTACAACAAAAGTTTGGGGTACAAAAGACCAAAAAAAACTATGATCTGAGGGAAGGAAATGAGCTGAGCTGGGGACGCTGAGCAGCTACCTCAATCCTCGAACAACTCCAAGCTCGTCCGGAAATCAACTAGTGAGATGGTCCAGTACCTGGATCTGCACACAGAGGTGCAGGGAGTAGCATGAGTACGCCAACTCAGTAAGTAATCAATGTAACTAAAAACTTGAGTGTAGTGACGAGCATTTAAATCATGTAAATCCATATAATAAATAACAGTGGAAATGAATAAATCAAGTCAGGAATTCTACAATTCCGAATATTTCATAAAACTCCGGTTTCCATTAGAAAATCTCATATAAAACATCTACCCAACATTTATTATCAGAGGCTCAGTGTAAAGAAGAGTGTAAACAACATTTTTTTCATAAAATATAAGCCCCTCGGGCATAGTATCACTCACAATAAAGCCTCTCGGGCAAGCCTCTCAGTCACTCGTGACTCCACTATTAGTATCTAAAGCTCTCACTTAACACTCATACTCAGCAAGTACCATGAACAGACACAACTGCTGCGGTGGGCATCCCGCTCCACTACATATATATCTATACTGCTGCGGCGTGCAACCCGATCCATATATAACATACGCTTTGGCGTGCAGCCCGATCCATATAATAGTCGACTGCGCTCACTGGGGGTGTACAGACTCCTGGAGGGGCTCCTTCAACCCAAGCACTATATCTGTTGCGGCGTGCAGCCTGATCCAATATGTATATTGCTACGACGTGAAGCCCAATCCATATATAACATATATTGCTGCGGCATGCAGCCCGACCTATATATATATAATCTATATTTCTGCGGCGTATAGCCCGACTCGTATGTAATATATAACATATATATTGCTGCGGCGTGCAACCCGTCCCATAACTATCCTCACATACTCGGTGCTCGGCCTAACACATATATACGGTTGCGACGTGCAACCCGATCCATAGCTGTCCTCACATACTCGGCTCGGCCTGACTTAGTCACCCTCATAAGCCACTTAGGCAGTTTATCTCAACTTATGGGACTCAGCCCAAAATACTTTTCAGAGTTTTCAAAGCAGTGGGATAACAATGAAAATAACAACAAGTAGGAAACATGACAGAGTTCACAATTGTTCTACCAAGATAGTGGTAGAATAGTGTAAAAGTACCTCTGAGGATCTTTAACAGATCGGCACAAGGCCCAAAACATGGATAATACCCCTGAGGGTCTAAACAAATCGGCACAAGGCCCCAAACATGGCTCACAACCCATAAAAAGGTATAAACTTCCGAAATACAGGATGTCGTAAGGTTCAACTCGAATACGCAGCTTAATAGCCACTACGGGACGGACCAAGTCACAATCCCTATCGGTTCACGCCCCCACGCTCGTCACCTAGCATGTGCGTCACCTCATTTATTAACACAATATCAAATAACGGGGTGTCCTACCCTCAGGTTTAGAGTTACAATCGTTACTTATCTCGTAACAGCCCAAAAGCTACTCCGCGATGCGCTTTCCCCTTGAATTGGCTCCCAAATGCTCCGAATCTAACCAAAATTAGATTAACATCATCAATATACGCTAACGGAACAAAACCCAATCGAAAGATATAAATTTTAACATAATTCTCGAAATTCGGCCAAATCCGAGCCCCGGGACCATGTCTCGGAATTCAATAAAATTTACATCACTAGTATCCTCATCCTCCCACGATTCTATACATACCAAAAACTCCACAATTGGACCATAATTGCCCTCTCAAATCACCAAAAGAATTTCCAAATTTCCTCCCCATTTTCCCCAACTTTTCCCACTTTAATTCTTCAAATTACAAGCCTAATCCGTTCAAAATAGCATAGAAACGAGTTTTATAATCCGGGAACTTACCTCTACCGAAGACCTTCGAATTCCCCCTTCAATTTTCCCTCAAACAAGCTTGACCCGCATGCAACAATGGAAGAATGACAAAATATTCGCGGAGGCACCTTTTTATACTGTTCTTCCCAGTTAATATGCACCTGCGGACCTGCACCTGCACCTGCACCTGCGGACCCGCACCTGCAGTCCCCGGTGCGCACCTGCGAAACCTCACTAACAGTCTAATTCTCGCACCTGCGATCCCCTTTTCCGCACCTGCGACTTGGCAGGTGCGGCCAGTTCTTCACACCTGCAGACTCCTCCTACCTCACCTCTTTTTGCACCTGCGTAAGGTCCTTCGCACCTGTGGCATCGCACATGTGCCTCCACATCCGCAGGTGCGGCCACACCAGAAGATTCACAACAACTATATTCTACAAATTTCCTAAGTTCAAACCTCCGCTAACCATCCGAAATAAATCCTGAGCCCTTCGGGGCCCCAACCAAACATACCAACACACCCCATAGCATCATTTAAACTTAGTCGAGCCTTCGAGACACCAAAAACAACACAAAAGCACAAAAATTACATCAAATTCAAACCTATGAACTTTAAAACTTCTAAATTTCGCCAATGATGCCGAAATTAACCAAAACACATCCGATTGATCTGAAAATTTGCACACACATCCAGAATGACATTACAAACCTGCTCCAACTGTCAGAATTCCATTCCGCCCCTATAGCCTATTTTCCACTGCCGACCAAAAATCACCAAAAAACTAACTTTCGCCAATTCAAGCTTAATTCTACACCAGACATCAAAACTTCATTCCGAACACACTCCTAAGTCCCAAATCACCTAAAGAAGCTATCTAAACCATAAAATCCGCATTCCGAGGTAGTTTACCAATAAGTCAACTCCCAGTTTGACTTTTCAACTATTAGCTACTTTAAGAGGCTAAGTGCCTTTGCTCTTACTACGACCACTTCGAACCCAAACCAACGGAACCATCACAACATAAACAGGCTAAGAAATATATGATAAAGCAGAACTGTGAGAAATAGGGCTAATCTCATGGAACGACTGGCCAGGTCGTTACACCTTCATAATGGCATTTCTGGGTGTCATGGTCTTTCCAAATGAAATGGGGATAGTTGATATCCGTATGGCTAGAATTGCCCAAGTCATAGCTGTCAAGGAGGATCACACACTCGCTCCACTAATACTGCCAAATATCTATCGAGCGTTGACACGGTGTAAGACGCGGGGACATTCTTCGAACGTTGTAACATTCTTCTACAAATGTGGCTAATTGAACACCTTTGCCATCACCCAAAATTCATGAACTATGGTCCAAGCAAGAGAAACTTCATTGAAAGATATGAAGAAAGAGTGAAAGATTATAGCTCCTCGGAAGGGGTTGAAGCTTGGATCGTCCAATTGAGAACTTTAAAGGAAAATCAGATTGAGTGGACTTTAGGATGGCTCTCGGTGAGGGAAGTTATATATATGTCGGCCACGAAGAATTATTTGCTATTGATGGGCCTGAGAAGTGTCCAACCATATGCACCCCAAAGGATCCTGAGGCAATTGGGAAGATATCGAGTAGTATCTGAGGATGAAGACTTGAGTACCCAAGTTATTGAGCTACACTGAAGCCCCACTTCGTGAAGCCTTAATTCAACAAATCTGGAATGGGTGCCGATACTTGAAAGAGGATAATCAAGTACCCGATCTTGCCAAAGGTGAAATAGATCCGGGCTATGCCGCATGGTTTGAGAAAAGAAAGTTCATTAATGAGGAAACATAGTCCGAGCTAGAAAGGCCCACCAAGAGGCCTCATATTCAAGCGTTTGATGACAAAATTCAAGAATGGTTGGCCTAGGGAGAAAAATAAAAGAAATATAAGGCCACTATCCATGACTTGGAGGAAAAACTCACGAATCTCGCATTCGATAATGTCTTACAGGCACATGTAGCTGAAGGTGAAAAGAGACAATTAACCCGAGAGAATGAGGTGCTCCGAGCCCAACTCTGGAATATGAGAATAGTCGCCAAAACGCCTGTAAGAAGCGAGAGGGATGAAAAGATCATCAACAACTTAAGGATAAAGGTCCATGACTATGCAGCTGACTTGATAAAAACCAAAAGAGATTTGCTAGATGCTCAAACAAAGCTAGCTAAGGGAGCAGAAAAAAGGCCCACCATTTGAGACAGAAATATGGCAATGAAATAACAATCCTAAAGAAAAAACTGTTTGCCCTTAGGAATGAAATGGTCCAGCAACCCAAAGATTTTAAAACAGAAAAAGAGTATTGCTACACACTAATCTGCCAACTAGAGGAAACCATGCAACAACTACAGGACCAAAACAACACAAGTACACAAGTGTTCTTATATGTAACTTTTAAAAAATCTAAATAGCAAAGGAATAAATCGGAATAACTAGTAACGTTGGCTTGTCTAGCGGGTTCAATGT
>ML393002.1:2611-27517 GCA_005239525.1 Nicotiana knightiana
CAGAGTTTCTAGTGGAGTTGTCGAGGTAGCAGCTGGCGATCGCGACCTCGCCTTCTCATTCTTTATTCCACCTATTTCATTTATTTTTTGAGACAATGTTGTCCTTTTCCCCTTTTCTTTACTTTATGTTATAGTAGCTCATGACTGAGTGACACCAGATCCGAGGATTGGAGATTTAAATTTAGTTTTCAAATGTTGTTTTAAATTTCAGATTCTTAGTTTTATTAATAAATTCGTTTAAAAATCACATTTTTACTGGGAATTTAATTTAGCTTAGTTAAATAGGGAGGCTTGCCTGGTTCCACGACAGGCGCCATCACGACTCCGGAATTGGGTCGTGACACAAAAGTACTTTACCCGTCGCCCTCCGAAAGATAATCACCAAAAAGGCTACAACCGACCGAGGAAGAAACATAGAGCCCTCCGAATTCGTATTCCCCATCTAGAGAAGCATCGGAGGGCAACTCAGTTCAAGAGCATCCGGTTGTCCAATTAAAGCCACCGGGAGGTATCAACTCTGGGACAAGCCTTCTGCATCGCATAGCACCTCCGAGGGCTTAGAGAGCGCTAGTCAGGCTTTGGAGCCCTCCTCTACACCTGTCCTTGAGGCACCAACTACCACAGTTGATGATATTCTGGACCATGGCCGAGGGGGTGATTCTATAATTTCCGGCCTTGAGAGGTCGAAGAAGAAAGAGGTCTGGGAGGACCGATTCGTTAGTCTAGCTACTTTCACCAGCTTCCTTGGGTGGTGGCCGGTGAGATCGCTCACTCTTGAGCGACAATTCCAACTAAAAGACCTTGAAAAGTATAATCCAACAGTATTGAGATAGTTCCGAGAGCGGAAAGGGTGGATGTGGTTTATCTAGAGTGTTGTGGACGCCAAGGAGTATTTGGTCCGGGAGTTCTACACCAATGTGGCGCACATAAAGAAAGGGACCAAAGTGAAAAAACGTGAGGAATCTGAAGGTGCGGTTCAACCAGCACACATTGAATTCCTACTTGGGGTTTGAGGATGTTGAGCCGACACGGTACTTATAGAAGCTGGTGATGGGTGATGCACATGGCTAGCTGGTATTCTTGCAGCCTCGGAGCCACCACCACCATGGATCACAACATGGGTTTCTATTCAACGGAACACCCTGAACTTCAAGGTGAAGATTTGACAGACCTTTGTATGCAGCAGACTAGACTCGTGCCAGAATGAAACAAACTTACCTATTCCACGGGCAGTTCTAGTCACATCCATTATGGCCGGGTACCCGATCAATGTGGGTGCCTTGATGTCAGGAAACATGTATGTGGTCGCCACGCAAGCTGATACCTCTTACCCGTATCCCAACACCATCACTAACTACCTTACGGATGCACGGGTGGAGCGGAGAGATTTTGACATGAAGGTTCGGGCTAAGAAGCCCTTCTCATGGTATTCTCTGATGAATGTTCACAACCCTAAGAGAAAGGGTCAGCCGACTACCACCATAGGCCAGTGTGATGAGCCAACGATGGTAGCTGCAGAGACAGCCAATATTCCATCCACTTCCGTGGAGCCTTTAGCCAGTGCAGTTTCCATGCCTCCACCTTCAACCTCAGCGCCTCCCACTTCGGCTTTGAAGCTGGTGCCTATGCCCTTTGCTCCTTAAAAATTGGCGAGCCTCAAAAATTGGATGCAGACAGCTACAGCAAAGCTATATGACATATCCACTCATGTTGTAGCAAATTCATCTATTCCGACAGCCCAGATTCCCCCCACAGTTGAAGAAACCCTGAAGAAGCTCTTGGAGAACCAGAACATGATTATGGTCACTCTAGTGCAACATGGGAAAGTGATTGAAGATTTGGACAAGGAAGTGAAGAACATGCGGATTCACAAGCCCCAAAGAAGTCAGATGACAAGCATCGGCGATAGGTTACCAAGCTTGCAGCAGCAGGGGACATTCCATTTGATATGGTGATAGACCCTCACCACCCAGGCCCAGATCCTACAGAACCTACAGCACCAGCTGGCCAGTCTGAGGAGCTAGACATCGTTGTTGACATTGTCGAGGCAGTCCGTCAGATGTTCACCAACCCAGTCACTCCCGGCCTTGAAGATGATGAAATCCAATTGGATGAGGCTGAGGTCAGTGCCACTGCTGGGGACACAGATATGGCCACAAAGCCATAGGTAGTTCTCTTCACTCTCACCCTTCCTTTACTCTTATTTTGTTAAGCATTGGGGTCAATGCTTATTTTTATTCAGGGGGTGGGGGAGTGGAGTTTCTTTGACATATTTTGATGATTTTGTATTTTGATGGCTATGAGACATTTGGCATGCAATTAACTTATTACTATTTTCTTCTTCTTTCTCATTATGTATATATATTCTCTCTTATAGGCTTTCAATAGTTTTTGCGTTATAGCTTCTTTATTTTTATGTTTGTTCTCTTATTGAATTAGTAGCTACCTTTTTATTTAATAGCTTATTTTTATGTTTTAGTAGATAATAAGCCGTTGGTTTTCTTAATACCACGGTTCTTTTCAAAGGTAGTTTTTGTGTGAACCAGGTGACTCTTCCCATCGATGGATGGCGCGACAACCTTCTTTAGGGATTGAGTCCGTTTTTGGTGTTTAGGTAATAATGGTAGTAATAATGAACAAAAAGACCTAATTGAGTCATGCTCGAAGAGTCAAACATGCTTCACTTGGTACCAACACACTTAACTACATGCTTATGGTTAAAAACAAGATTTTTTGGAAAGAAATAGCTCTAGTTAGTGACCTTGTGACTCGTGTGTTGACTTAGGCAATCATCGAGTGGTTTAATCGAACCATAGTGATTTTCAATCTTGAATATGGTCGTTGTGGGACCTCGAATCTATCCTCTTTAACAATCCAGTTGTGTGAGAGATGAGTTGTTTTTGTTGCAAGTCCAAGTATCCATGTGAATGGTCTAGAACTTGCCCCGAATGTGTTTCCAGGTGAAATCTTAAGTTTTGCTTGGCTTGAAAAGTGATTGTAGGCTCTCCTTGAACCGCTTGAAGTTTTCCATTGTCCACTAATGTTGTTATCCCTAGCCAACCCATTTGAGCCTCGAACCTTTCTCATTTGATAACCATATTACAAGTTTTTACCCGTTTTGTCGTGACCCTCTCTTGGCACCCGAGCTTTCCTTAACACTGTTGTGAAACAATTGGCTAAAAACATAAGTTTAGGGGAGAGACGAGGAACTTGAAAGAGGTATCAAGGCACAGAAAGAGAAAAGAAATGATGAGAAGGTTAGGCAAGAAAAAGGAAGAATAAAAAGAAAAATGCAAAAGAAAGTGAATAAGTTGAAGAGTTGAAGGGATTCAACGAAAAGTAATGATACAAAGCATGGAGAAATCAAAGAGGGAGAAAATGAATGTCATAATCAAGAAAAAGTGATTTTAAGTCTCTTTAGTTCCCCCAAGGAAAAGAAAATGCCTCAAAGAATTGGCAAAGCATGAGCCGAGAAAAGAAAATGGAGCGTTCAAGGAAAGATGAACCCATTCTATCATAGATTATCCAACCTTAGTCCAAAAGCCTTCATTGTATTTCGAAAAGGCCTTACGTGATTTCAAGATGAGTGAGCTTACATTAGTAGTGATCTACATGAGGGAAAAACCTATGGTACTTAAAGTCGTACTTGCGACATACTTTTGAGAGAGATGAGTGAATCTTTCGCAAATTTTTGGATTGAGTGCAAAGATTCTTAAGCGAGGTAGGAAAATCGAGAGTAGAGGAGGAGGAGTTTGGGATCCACAATGACCTACATGAAAGAGAGAGCTTCCTTGATGAATAAAATCAACTCTTGATGCTCAAGTGTCACATTAAAACTATTTGTGCACAAAGTTTAACTTGTTGCCTTGTTGATAATTCATAAGTGATGTGGGTAATTGTTGGTCCCAATTGATGTGTGAATGACTCACTTTTTGATTAGCTGGAATGGCTCTTAACTTGTAGAGGTGGAAACTAATTCATTTGCTTGAGGACAAGTAAAAACTTAAGCTTGGGGGAGTTGATAAGTGGGGATTTTGACTACTTATTAGCGTCTTTTAGCTTTTGTTTTAGTCCAAAAGCGTTTAATTATGTACCCAAAAACTGGTGAAATGTGCTTAATTGTAGGAATATTGGAAGATGAACTCCTGAAATGAAATCCAACTCAAGAAGGAGTGATCTGAACTCAAATACATAAAAGGCATAGAAGCTCAGAAGTGTGGACCGCAGAATATCATCTGCGGCCATAGATGATGAAGGAAAATCTAGCAGGGTTTAGTGCAAAGTGCGGTCCGCACATAAATTGTGTGGCCGCAAAAGCTGATCCAGGAGAAAAGTTAAGAGAATATGCCTTCCAATTCCCCTATAAGTGCGGACCGCACAAGAATTGTGCGGCCGTAGAAGAAGAGCTATGCGGCCACAGAAGTAAAAGTGCGGACTGTTGAAGAGCAAGATGCAGCCACAGTTACAAATTTGTTGACCGCAAAAAGAGTGCACTGCAGCCGCAGATCAGAATTATG
This sequence comes from Nicotiana knightiana, assembly GCA_005239525.1. NCBI lineage: Eukaryota > Viridiplantae > Streptophyta > Magnoliopsida > Solanales > Solanaceae > Nicotiana > Nicotiana knightiana. The sequence continues at coordinate 7,129 of ML393002.1, forward strand.
CGGCCACAGACTTCGAATCCTGATAACTTGAAGAAAAGTGTAGGCCGCACATGGAATTGTGCGGCCGCAGAACCTCCCGAAGTGCATTTTTTGTCCGAAACTTATAGCCCTGTATAAATAGACGTGTTTCACATTTTTAGGTCAACTTTTGACATCAGCTGCTACAGTAGTTATTTACTTTTACTTCTTTTAGTAGTTTTTCAGATTTGGAGCTATTTTAACACATATTTTATCATTTTAATTTAGCAATATGAGTTTAATTATCATTTCCTCTTATTTTTCTTTCATTCAAGAATGAGTAGCTAGATTTTCACTAGGGTTGTGACCCAACCCTAGTGTGTAAACTTAATGGGTGTTTAATTTAATGATTATTTATCGTTGGATGTTTATTATTTAGCCTTGTTCTTCCTTTTATTTTGTGGAATTAATGGTTACAAACATTAGTTCATGCCTATTTGACTTAGTATCTACTTGAGAAAGAGAGACTTCGTCTAGGAAATCTTGGCTAACAAGAAATTGGGTCAATCGAGAGATTGATAATCCCAATTAAAGGGTTCAACCTAGATATAGTAATAACCCGACTTGAGCTTTTATCAACCGTTCTATTCAATACCCATTTGGACTTGAGAAAGTCGAATTGGGCAAAATCACTCTCTGAACGAGAGGTATTGAGTGGGTGATTGAGTGTTCATAGCTATAATACACAATGATTAATAAAACAACCATTAACGTTTATATACCATTAGGCAAACACCTAAGTGAAGTTCATAGCCCTAGTATTTTTACAATATTTTTGAAAAACAACAAAAACATTCTCTTAGTTTTATTTCCCAACTTGGATTGTAGTTTTAAATTAGACTTAAAAACAACCCGATTTTGTGGAAGTGTAATTTGAGATAATCAAACTCACACGCTATAATATATACCACTAATTCCCATATTTATAGTTCCCTGCGGAATTCGACCTCGACTCACGTTGGGTACTATTATTGCATCGACCGTTTCATAACCTTGAATTGAGGGATGAAATTGGACGAGATCAAGCAGCTCTTGTTAAAATGAGCTTAAGAACACTGCATACATGTCGCTTGTAATGTTATCAGGTAATCCATGCAATCTAACAATGGTATCCATGAATACTTTGGATACACTTTGGGCGGAATAGGGATGCTTTAAGGGTATAAAATGCCCATACTTGCTTAATCTACCCACCACTACCAATATGGCCTCATAGTCATGATACTTAGGAAGGACATCAATAAAGTCCATGTTAATTTGAGACCAAACCACATTTGGGATTGGAAGTGGTTGTAGCAAACCATGATATGCAGGAATATTTGATTTATTTCTTTGACATACTTCACAGTTCTGCACAAATATCTTCCCATCTTTTCTTATCCCTTTCCAGTAAAACAATGTCAATAGTCTCTTTAATGTAGCCTCAACTCCTGAATGGCCTCCTTGGGGTGTAGAATGCCATAAGTTCATGATGGTTTTCCTTAGCTACAAAACCTTACCAACTACCAACCTTCCCTTCCTTCTTAGCTGGTTGTTACTCCAAGTGAACTGAGAGTGAGATGTTGGATTAGCTTGAAATTGTTCAACTAAGGTCTTCGACTCATTATCTATTTCCCAAATTTCACCTATAGCCTGTAGTAAGTCAGAGTTGGTGGTTCAAATAACCAATGACATAAGCTCAGCACCATGAATCCTAGATAGTGCATCAACGACTTTATTTTCCACTCCTTTCTTGTATTCAATGGTGTAGTCAAAGGGCATTAGCTTAGTTAGCCACATCAACTATGAATTAGTTTGAAGCTTCTGTTCCATTAAAAACTACAAATCTCTTTGATCAGTTCTAATGATGAATTTCTGGCCAAGAAGATATTGAGACCATTTGGTAACAGCATGCACTATTGCTAGTAATTCTCTATCGTACACTGAAAGAGCAGCATGCCTGGGAGATAAGGCCCTGTTAATAAATGTAATATGATGTTCTTGTTGCATGAGTACATCCCCTATGCCAGCCACTAACATCAGTTTCCAAAACAAAGGTCTTGCTCATATCAGGAAGAGCTAAGACTGGTACTTTATACAATGCCTCCTTCAGTTTATGATGACCCAAAGGATCATCTTATAGATTAAAACTCCATTCCAGGCTCATTAGCCTTAAAAAGACTAATTTTATTTATCTCAATTTGGGTGCGCATTCCGCGCGTGAAACCGGAAAGCTTTTATGTGAAAATATGAAAAATAATAATTTTTGGAATTTAAAATTTGGTTTTAGTTAACTTGGTTCAACATTTTTAGTGAACGGACCCAGATCTATGTTCCGACGATCCCGGGAGGTCCGCAGTAAAATATGGGACTTGGGCGTATGCCCAAAATCGAATTCCGAGGTCCCTAGCCTTAGAAATCAATTTTAAAAGAAATTTTTTTTCTGGATTTTTAAGGAAATAAAGAAATAAATTAATGTTTGAACTCATTGGTATCGGGCATGTATTTTGGTTCCGGATCCCAGTACAGGTTTGTTATGATATTTAAGTCCTATCTGTGAAATTTGGTGATAATCGGAGTTGAGTTGACGTAATTCGGACGTCCGGTTGAGAAATAGTGAAAGTTAAGTGTTCTTGAGAAAAATGATGAGTTTTGAGGCTAAATTCATAGTTTTAGATGTTATTTTCATGATTTGATCGCACGAGAAAGTCCGTATGATGCTTTTAGACTTGCATGCATGTTTGGTTTAGGGCCCCGAGGGCTCGGGTAAGTTTTGGATAGGCTATGGGATGTTTTGAACATGTCAAAGTCTGTTGTTTTTGTTGTTCTGGTGCACAGTCAATTTCTTATTCGCGTTCTCATTACTCCACTCGCGAACGCGTAGAGTAGAATTTGCATTGGGGTCATTTTGTGCTATGCGAACGCATGGCCCTGGACGCGAACGCGAACATGAAGAACTGGGGGGAGACCCTTCGCGAACGCGACCAGGCCAACGCGACCAGGCCATCGCGAACGCGCAGGGTTAAGTGGTCCTGGGGAGGGGGACCTGTTTCCTTCTATGCGAACACGGCCAATACACCACGAACGCGAAGGCCTTTGGGCCAGTACTCATCGCGAACGCTAACAACTTTTAAAAATCGGGCAGAACCTCTTTCTTCATATTTTTTGAACTACAAAGACCTAAAGGCGATTTTCTTCAGACAAATTCATCCCCGAAGTGTTGGTAAACAATTCTAAACTCTTCTCTTTCAATTACCCAATATTTTTCATCACTTTTGAATCAAAAATCAAGAATTTTCATGGTAGAAATTGGGGGGTTTGGGTAGAATTAGGGAATTTTGTAAAAATGGAATTTTGACCTTTGATTGGGGTCGGATTTCAAAACTAATTGCATATTCGGGCTCGGGGGTGAATGGGTAAACGGAATTTGGTCCGAACCCCGAGTTTGGACTAAGCGGACCCGGAGTCGGGTTTTAACTTTTTTTGAGAAAACTTAGGAAAACAATGATTTTTCAGTAAAGTTAGTTCCTTTAGCATAAATTAATGATATTAAACTAATTATGATTCGATTCGAGCGGATTAGAGGCAAAATCGAAAGGAAAAGCGATAATTGAGGAGTGAGTGGCCTGCGAATTTGAGGTAAGTGCTTGGTTTAACCTTGACTTGAGGGAATAGGAATACCCAACTTAATTGCTATGTGAAATTTGCATGTGTGCGGTGTATAGTTGAGGTGACGAGTATCTATGCACCCCCAGATTATCTGCTTAACATGATCCATTTCCCCGTTTCTAATTATTTGCTTCCGGGCTTAGTTGTTTCATGATCATTGATGTTTATATGTCTATTTGGATTCGTTAACTTATTTTAAGTATTATTTCAAGTATTTTGGAAGTGTTGGATGTTCTCTTGGTTTTGTTATGTTACATAAGGATTGAGTTGGATGTCAGTGTTACGATATGTATAAAAGTTTTGTTTGGCTTCGTTGGGAAAGATAATTGATGAAGTTTATGAGTCTTATAGCTTCTGTTTACAATTTTTGATTACAAAAATGTTGTGAAAGGCTTGTCCTGAATTGTGAAAGTTTCGTAAATAAACTAATATGATATGTCTGGTGGGAGCGGGTTGCACGCCGCAACAAGGAGTGATAAGGGTGGACATGTGGGATCAGGTTGCATGCTGCAACAGGAGAAATAAGGGTGATATATATATAGGGAGGAGCAATAAGGGTGGACAGATGGGAGCGGGTTGCGCGCCGCACCAAGGAGCAATAAGGGAGGATATTCATGTTTTACTGATTTGAGGAGTTTCTTATAGCTGATATCTGAAAGATTATTTTTATTTACTATTGCAAGTTATTGGTTATTTAGTTTATTATTATTATTTCTTTCTTGCTTTATTATATATTGTTCACAGGTTATATTGTTAATGCCCCGTCGTAGCCTCGTCACTACTTCGTCGAGGTTAGGCCCGGCACTTACTCAGTACATGGGTCGGTTGTACTGATACTACACTCTTCACTCTTTTGAGCAGATCCAGGTACCGGCCAGAGTTAGGGGATTTTAGTAGCTGACATCATCGTTCGGAGACACGAGGTAGATCTGTTGGCGTCTGCAGATTCCTAGAATCTTCTCTTTACTTTATAGACGTTGTTTTATTTCTTTCAAAACAGAGATATATTCTTTCAGGCCATTATTTGTAGTATTCTTAATAGTTCATAAATTGTGACACCAGACCCTAGGTAGTTATATAGTTAGTTTAGTTCGTGGTTCGTTTCATCATATCGAATATTATTCCTGATTACAATTATTGGAAATTATTAGATTTAGTTTATTTTAAATTGTCTCATTGTGTTTAAGTAAATATTCAAAGGAAAATAGCTAATCAAGTTCTAACATTGGCTTTCCTAGCAAGTGTGATGTTAGGAGTCATCACGATCCCGTGGGTTGGGAATTTGGGTCGTGACATAGTTGTTCAAATGCATGAGAAGATCCTGGAGACCATTTGAAGTTATCTTTCTTCAAAAGATCTGTCAAAGGTTTGCTAATAATGCCAAAACCTTGGATGAATCTCCTATAATAGATGGCCAACCCCAGAAATCCTCTTAATTGCTTAAGAGTAGTAGGTGTAAGCCATTTCTGCACAACTACTATTTTTTTTGGGTCTGTGGACACCCCTTCTTCAGTAATAAAGTCACCCAGATATTCTAACCTTGCACACCAAAGAAACAATTTCCCTCTTTGGCATAGAGCTGATGTTTCTTTATCTCATAGAACACAGATCTTAGGTGTACTAAATGATCTTCCATATTCCTATTGTACACTAAGATGTCATAAAAAACCAACACGTATTTCCTAAGAAAATCATGGAAAACTAAATTCATTAGGCCTTGAAATGTTGCTGGTGCATTTGACAATCCAAAAGGTATCACCAAGCATTCAAAATGACCCGAATGTGTTCTAAATGCAGTATTGGGAATATCTTCTTCTGCATTCTCTATTGGTGATATTCTGATCTAAGATTAATTTTTGAGTAGATCTTAGAACCCCCCCCCCCCCAATTCATCTAGAAAATCTTCTACAATAGGTTCTGGAAATTTGTTCTTTACAATGTACTTGATTAAGTCCCTATAATCAACACACAATCTCCATGTACCCGTCTTTCTTCCCCATTAAAACCACAAGAGAAGCAAAGGGGATGCTGCTTGGCTGGACTATTCCTTGATCTAACATCTGGTGCACCAATGTTTCAATGATATTCTTTCAACAGAAGGATATCTATGCCTTGATCTAACATCTGGTGCACCAATGTTTCAATGATATTCTTTCAACAGAAGGATATTTATGTAGTCTTTTATTAATAGGTTCAGTCCCAGATTGTAACATAATTTATTGGTAAAAAATCCCCATAGAATGTGGTAATTGTGGAGGCTCCTCAAATATATCCTTGAACTCTTCTAACAATTTTAGAAACCTAGGCTCTTTTTCATGTTCCCCCTTAGTTTCTAGTGAATACCATTGTAACTTGTTGTATATAGTAGGTACTACTTGTATTATGCAGAGTTGTGACAGCTTGTTTGGATTCATGACGGGGCATTCGACTACGGAAGTGATTCATCTGGTAAGGAGATTAGTGGAGCAGTACAGGGAAAGGAAGAAGGATTTGCATATGGTTTTTATTAACCTTGAGAAGGAATACGATAAAGTTCCGAGGGAGATCCTGTGGAGTTGTTTGGAGGTTAGCGGCGTTCCGGTAGCGTACATTAGGGTGATTAAGGATATGTATGATGATGCTAAGACTCGGGTGAGTACTGTGGGTGGAGACTCGGACCATTTTCCTGTGGTGATGGGGTTGCACCAGGGATCGGCTCTTAGCCATTTTTGTTTTCCTTCGCGATGGATGTACTGTCGCGTCACATCCAAGGGGAGGTGCCTTGGTGCATGCTATTTGTCGATGATATAGTGTTGATTGACGAGACGCATAGCGGATTTAACGCGAGGTTGGAGGTTTGGAGACAAACCTTGGAGTCTAAAGGTTTCAAACTGAGTAGAACCAAGACAGAATAGTTGGAGTGAAAATTCAGTGAGATCCATGATGCAGACGTAGAGGTTAATCTTCATGCTCAAGTTATCCCCAAGAGAGCGAGTTTTAAGTATCTCGGGTCTATTATCCAGGGTAACGGGGAGATTGACGAAGATGTCACACATTGTATCAGAGCGGGGTGGATGAAGTAGAGGCTCGCTTTCGGTGTTCTATGTGATAGGAATGTGCCGTTAAGACTTAACGGTTAGTTTTAATGACTTGTGGTTCGACCCGCTATGTTGTATGGGTCTGAGTGTTGGCTAGTCAAGAACTCCCACGTGTAGAAGATGAGAGTAGCAAAGATGGGGATTTGAGATGGATGTATGGGTGTACCAGGCGAGATAGGATTAAGAATGAAGCTATCCGGGACAGAGTGGGAGTAACCTCCGTGGAGGACAAGATACGAGAGTCGCTGCTGAGATGGTTCGTACATGTTAGCAGAAGAAGAATTGATGCCCCTGTCAGGAGGTGTGAGAGGTTGGCCATGGAGAGTTTGAGAAGGGTCGACGTAGGCCTAAGAAGTATTGGGGAGAAGTGATTAGGCAGGACATGGCGCTACTTCAGCTCACTGAGGACATGACACTTGATATGAGGGTGTGGAGGTCGAGGATTAAGTTAAAAGGTTAGTAGGTAGTTTATATTGTTCACCTATAGGCTTAGTAGCATGCATTTCCCTTCATATTCTTAGATTTTTATTACGGTATGTGGTTTTTTTCACCTCAGGTATTGTATTCTATGTTGCTATTGTTGGATACTATTTATCCTTTATTACGGTATGTGATTTTTTTATTTTTTATTTTTATTTTTTTCTTTTCTTCCATCTTTCTTCCTTCCTTGCTGCCCTCTTCCTGAGCCGAGGGTCTATTGGAAACAGTCTCTCTACCTGCATTAGGTAGGGGTAAGGTCTGCGTACAGACTACCCTCCCCAGACCCCACATGTTGGGATCAAACTAGGTTTGTTGTTGTTGTTTGTGACTGATTACTTGAGACTTTTGTCAACTTTCCAACTCCAGAAGTTTGTACTTGCTTCCCAGCACCCCCGAGGACATGTTTCCTGCCTTTGTACATGAATTCTATAGTCAGTGTTCTGAAGTTCATCTTGATGTCTCCGGAGTAAGCAAACATTGCACTCCCAATACAACTCTACAAGTCCCCCAAAGGCAGTAATAGGAATTCTGCTGAAAACTCAGCACCTTAAAGCAGCTAGGATATTCTGCACATCTTGTTAACCTTTATCATGTTTCCATTTGCTGCAGCTACTAACTGAGGCATAGTCTCCTTAATAGGTCATTCCAATTTTTGTACCAGTTCAGGGTCTATGAAATTGTGGGAACTACATGTATTAACTAATATGTGTAGTGGATTCTTTGAATGATAGACAGTTACCTTTGAGGTTCTGTATCCAAAGATCCATTCAAGGCATGAATTAAAATCTCCATTTGTTCCATAGGTTGATTTAACTCCAATTCTGCTCCTTCTGACTCACCAGAACCTTCCTCTTCCTTAATGATTTCCTCCACCTGCTCTTCTAATTCCAACAGATATAGTTCTTTGAAATTTTTACACATGTGACCAGGTGCATGCTTCTCATTGCAGAAGTAACATAATCCTTGATCCCTTTTTCCATTCATTTCTTCTCCTGTTAAGTTCTTTGGGAGCAGCAGAATATCCAATATTTGATGTTGGCAATAGAGGTGTGTTTTGGTTTCTATGGTCTGTATATTTTTTTGTGGTTATATTTTGGGTGGGAGGAAAAGAAAAAGGTTGTCTAATGGTAGCAATGTAGGTTTATTGCATTCTAGTAGCTTTATATACTTGAGATAGGGTGGTTGGGTTTGTAATTTTTATTGCAATATTCATCTCATGCTTCAATCCCTTAAGGAAACAACTAATTGCATTCTCTTGAGATAAACTCACTCTTGTCAAATGCCTCTTAGAAGTGTCTTGATACTCCCTCACACTCCCAGTGTCTAACTTCCTTTATTTCTTTCATGGGATCATCAAAATCGACCCCAAACCTTTCAACCAAGCCATGGCATACTCAGTGCATGTAGTTGGTTGTAGGTTGATAAGTAGGGATTTTGACTGCTTATTTGCTCTCTTTTACTTGTGTTTTAGCTCAAAAATGCTTGAAGGTACTCCCATGAACTAAAAAAATGTGCTTTCTTGTAGGAGTATTGAGAAACCAGCCAAAAAAGTGAAAATCAACTCAAAAAGGAGTAAAATTGGACAAGGACCAAAACAAGGAAAAAAGGGCCACAGTACGGAACTGCAAACTCTGAAGGAGCACTGATGGAATTTCTTCACAGAGTACGGACTGCACAATTATTGTGCGGCCGCAGAAGATGAGATTCAGAGAAACATGTTTTGGGAAGCTTGAAGATATGTGGACCGCAGTATTATTGTGCGGATGCAGGAGCCAAAGTGCGGCCGCATTCATAAATGTGCGGTCCGCAGAAAGAAGTTTAACCCCAGTCCAAGTTCAAGTGTGCGGCCGCACTCGGAAATGTGTGGTCCGCACAATTAGAAGAAGTGCGACCGAATCCCAGTTTTATGCGACCGCAGGAAGCCATCAAGTCAAGTCATTCTCAAGTTGCGGACCACATACAAAATTGTGCGGCCGCACAACCTCTACAGGGGCAATTTTGTCAGATATTTTTAGCTGGGTATAAATAGAACTTTTTGTCATTTTTATGGGAAGTTTTGTAAGTTGGGTGCACCTGAGCCATTTTTATTTACTGTATTGGGTAACTTTGTACTAGATTAGCTTTTAAACATTAGATTTTCTTTCCTTAATCAAGTATTATGAATTTTATCTTAGTTTCTTCTTTAATTTCTTGATTTTCCATGAGTAGCTAAATCCTTAGCTAGGGTTGTGACCCAAACCTAGTATGGATACTTAATGGGTAATTGATTTAGGGATTATTTATGATTGGGTTTAGTGATATTTAACTTAGTTCTTGCTTGAATTTGAGAATTGATGGTTGCACACATTGATTCATGCCTAATTGACCTAGTCTCTACTTGAGAAAGAGAGACCAAGTCTAGGGAAACTTGGCTAACTAGAAATTGGGGTGAACTCAAGAAATTGATAGCCCCAATTAAAGGGTCAAACCTAGAGATAGTAAGACCCGACTAGAGCATTTATCACTTGCTTGTGAAATATCCATTTGGACTTGAGAAAGTCAAATCAGGCAAAATCACTCAAATTACCAAGAGGTATAGAGTGAGTAATTGGTGTGTGATTTCTATATTTATCCCGATCAACCAAACATGCCCTAAAGCTCTAAATCCGTTAGGTAACCAACTATGCGGAAGTCACAACCCTAGATCCTTCATAATTTGAAAAACAACCAAAACCGAAAATATTGTCTCTTAGTTTTATAATTGCAATCAATAGCGTAAACGTAGAAGTAGAAACAACAATTGAAAATGTAGAAGTGTAATCTAGGGCATATCATACATTTACACTAGGTATATACCTAATTCCAAATCTAGCTCCCTGTGGATTCGATCCCGACTCTCGTTAGGTTTTTATCATTGCTTCGATCGCCTCACAACCTAAATTAGTGGTGTGAGTTTGGGCGAGACCAATTAGGTACTTCCTGTATCTCATAAACGACAAATGCCATTGGATGGCTTCCCCTTCCAACTGCATCGCTGCCACCTCTATCTTCTCCTCTGTTGCGACCTTTTCCATAGAAAAAGTTTGCTCGATCTTGAATAGCCAAGACCACAGATCATCCCCTGTGAACATCAAGAATTCCATCCTCGACCATCTAGATAATTTGGGTTACGATTGTACCTGGCAGGACTCCTATCCCTAAGTGATCTTTCTTCTGATTGTCTCGACATCGAAGGTCCATCTCCAAGCTCTAATGGAGTTTTGTCCCTTCGATTCTCTCCATGATTAGTTAGTTTCTCTACTCGAGCATTGTCTGATCTAAATGCTTTAAATTCAAAACTTTTCCAGTCAAAGCTCCAACATCTCTCCATCAGTTTCTGCATCATCTCACGCAATTCCCGCATTTCATTGCTGGAATTGTTAATAGATCGATCAAGTACCTTTTGTCATGATTTTTCCAAGGAGCGATATGATATGATACCAATGTTACTGAATTGTAGAAATTCCCAAGAACTCGAGGATTTGGAAGTTGATCAGGAGCTTAGCAGTGAAGCTCGAGAGGACACCTAGGTTTGAGAAGAGAAATTGTGAAGAAGAAAGAAGGAAGAAGAAGAGTAGAGTAGAAAGTTGAATCTCATTATTACGAAAATGTAATCTCTGTAATACAATGATTTATATGGAATGAAATGCTAATTGACTTTACAACTTGCACATTGTTACTAACTAACTGATTCTTAGTTAACTTTCTAACAACTTGTAATGACTCTAACTAACTTTGAGCTGACGTCGCTTTGTCTCTAACTAACTTAGAACTGTCGTGGCTTTGCTCATTTGAATTCATGTAATCTTATAATATATTGTAGGCAAAATACATAAGTAGCCACCTAACCTATGGCCCAAATTCCTGTTACACACTTTTTGGGAACGAATATTACTTTATACATCCAACCTTTTCAAAGTGTATCTAAAACACATCACTTTTGCTACGTGGCACGCGCGTGTGTAACAAAAGAGATAAGAGCGTAAACTCTTTGAAAAAGCATTCCCAAATATGTTTAAGTGCCACGTGTCACACAAAATATATATATATATATATATTTATTTTTTTTAAAAAAAATTGGTGGGTCCCCATAACCCCACCCTCTGCTTCTCTTCTTCTTCCTCACATACCCTTCTCCCCTTTTTTCTCTCTGTTTTCTCCCAATCCCTTCCTCCATTTTCATCTTCTTAACATGTAATTTACTAATTTATTAAACACATCTTAAAGAATTAATCGAATAACTTGGGGTGTGTTCGGTATGAAGGAAAATATTTTTCGAAAAATATTTTCTAATTTTTCCATGTTTGGTTGGTTTAAATGTTTTGGAAAACATTTTCCTCCAATTGGAGGAAAATATTTTCCTTATTAAGAGAAGGGAAAATATTTTCCAAAACTCCTTCCCAACCTTCCCTACCATCACAAACCCCTCACCCCCACCCCCACCCCACACACCCATGCCTACCTACCTCACCCCTTATCTCCAAAAAGGTTTTTATTTTTTTTCAAATTTCAGCTTTTTTTTCGTCACCATCCATCCTACTAACCCCCCCTCCCCTAATTTTTTTTTTACTCTTTTTTTGTAATTTCAAATTTCTATTTTTTTGTTTTTCTGCACACACTCTCCTCCGCTCAAAAAAAGTTTTTTTTTTTTGTAATTTCAAATTTCAATTCTTTTGTTTTTCTGCACACTCCTCCCCTCCTTACCCTACCCCCCTCCCCCTCCCGAAAAGAAAAATATTTCTTTTATATATTATATTTTCAGTTTTAGTTTTTTCATCTTTCGATTTACAGGTTCGAAATCTTAGAAGTTCCAAAATTATGAGTTTGGAGGTTTATGTGTTTGGAAGTTTACGGGTTTAGAAATTATAAAATTTACGGTTTTGAAAATTTAACGATTCGGAAGTTTATGAAATTTTTGGGTTCGGAAGGTTGTTGGTTCGAAAGTTTATGGCTTCATGTTTATTGTATCTAAATTATTTATGAATACCCTTGAGAAGTTTTTTTCCTTAATTTGCGTACCAAACACCGCAAAATGAATAAGATTACTATTTATTTTCTAATAAAAAAAATTTTTTTACGTTATACCAAATACACCCTTGGGGTTCAAAATTTGATGGAGAAGAGAAGAAACAGGGGAAAGTGGGTTTGGTTTTGGGGCGTAAACGGAGGAATCTTATGGTGACTGTCATTATTGTGGTGGCATCTGATTTATGGTGGCTGCTATGTTTGTAGCACCGGTCATACATACCTTGCAAAAGAGAAAGAAACGAGAGTAGGTGTTATGGGTATAATTATAAATTTAAGTATTTTATTGTTTAAATATTTTTAACATGTGTCACGATCTTATTGGTGCGTGATATTATACATATTCTGAAAAACTGATTAAAAAAATGATGTGTCTTAGATACACTTTAAAAAAGTTGAGTGTGTCAAGTAAATATTCATTCCGAAAAAATATGTAACATGAATTTGAGTCATAAATAAAGTGGCTAACTCATATATTTTGCCTATATTGTATGAAATAACGTAACTCTTCACCTTGCCACCCATGCCTCGAGAAATAAATGATGCGATTTATACCTCTAAAATCCTAAATGGAAAAAATACATTCTAAGAAGAAAAAAAATAAAGCATCAATTTTTCTCTTTCCAAAAAAGAAAAATAGGGACCAAAAAATCGTTTAGACCAAGTATCCCACGCTGCCTAACACCCTTTTGGACTCATCTTATCAAATGCAGTTTCAACCACAAGATCATATCTCTAAAAATTACCAAAACCACCCTGAACGGAATATCTCAAGAGCTGGAGAAAAAAAGAAAAGAATATCTCAAGGAATAATATAGTCATTTCACATATCAAATTAAATGATCCCTGTTCTCCTCCTCTACCTTCAAATCCTCCGCCATTTCTCACACACTGCGCCCACTCTCTCACTTTCTTCTTACTTTCTCTCTCTCTACCTATACGTACACATATACACAGAGCTATACACACAAACAGTTACAGCGAATGGCGTTGCAAGTACAAGTAAACGGCGTATCATTGAAGCCTTCAACGGTGCCTTCATCTTCTGCATGGAGGTCCAGCAAGCAATCAGTGGTCTGCGTTGCAGGAGATTACGGCTTCTCGCCTAGGGTTTTTAACAACAGGGGGCTGAGTTTGAAGATGAAGTGTAGCTCTGATGCTACTGCTACTACTACTACTACTACTGTGACGGTAGGACAGGTGACGGAAGTTTGTAAAGATACCTTTTGGCCTATTGTTGAAGCTGCCGGTGATAAAACTGTCGTAGTTGACATGTACACTCAGTGGTAAAATTACTTTAACTTCCTTTTCCTTGTAGATTGATAAAGTTAGTGCTTAATTATGATTAAATTTTTCTTTTTTTGCTCAGTATTAGCGTAATCCTGATAATTCTGCCTATTTGAGATTCATAAAGTATAGTTGGTCTCAAGATAAAGATAAGGAGGAGGATTGGGGTGATTTGACGGTTAAGGTAGTAATAATAGAGTTTAAGTTCTGTGCACTAACTGTGTAAAAAGTTTGTACACAATCAAGTTAATTAAAAGGTAACTTGTATATAACTTTGTTTATTAGCATTGACCGGTAATTTAGAATAAATGGTAATTAACCTACTATAAGAGTTTGAATTACACTGATAATGTAACTATTACACTGTTAGCGTATACTATAACTTAAATCCATAATAATAAGACTAGGATAAGTAGCACCCAAGGGTGTAGCATACCGGTCAATGAAGCTGGAAGAAGACCATGGTTGAACGTGGTTCGAAGTACAGTAGAGATAAAAATGATAGGAGAATTATTTTCATATGCCTACCTAAGCTTTGATGGGTAGAATTCTGGGAGATGTATGCAGGTACCCGGTAGAATATATGAGGTCCAAGCAAAATGGAGCAGACACCATCTTAAGGCAGTGAAAGTAAAACGGGTCAATGAGAAGTTTGCTTTGCTACTGTAATTTGGGAGATCCTTGAAATAGGAGAATGAATTAAGCTGATATTATTTCGGATTTCAACTTAGTATCTTGATTGTAAGGTTCTAGTTGTGACATATGGATGTAGAAAAACCTTCCAATTTGGATGAAATAGGAACATCTCTTTTCCATTTCTATTTTCCCAGTTTCATGTGTTCATAGGAGGAACTTGATCTCGGAGTACCACCTAAATAACTATGCCCAGAGAGTCAAATAGGTCGGAAAGAAAGAGTCTGGGTCTGGTTAGACATACATCTTGGTTGGTTCCCACCACTAGAGAATGGACATATATATAACCTTCTAAAAGAGAGATTATTATATATCTTGTTTGAGAGATGAACCCTGTTATTGGACAATTTTGGAGAGAGTTATCTTCACAATCCCATTATTGGCTTGGTTTAGCCTAGGTAGTGTTCTTCAATCGTTCTCTCCCCTTAAGTGAAGTGACCGTTGATATCAATGTTGATGGAAAGTTCAGAACAGTTATGACCTAAGTGGAAAACGAGCCGAAGAGCAGTACAAATGGTCAAATGGCACTTTGCTTGCCTTTCACTCTTTTGACCGTCAAAGACTATTGATTTCTTGGCTAAAGCAATTTCACTTTACCCTGCTATCTCTTGACCTTATGGGATGTATGTGAAAATCGTATTTGGCTGTTACAGGAAGAATGCTAACTGGCTGTTCTGTTTCTGCTGTTACCAAAATTGTTTCCTAGATGGGACAGATTCTACCTAGGTGGGTAGTTGGTACAACTGAAATTGCTCACATCCATAGCTCTACACCTTGCAAATGAAGCGACACACCCTCCATCCCCGTGCCAACGAAATATAAATATAGGGAGAGAAAACGCCAAATTAGTTCAAAATTATTTCCCTCTATACATCATGAAAGGATATCTTGTGTATTCATCCAAAAAAAAATAGGCAGGGGCTTATGTTCTGGCTTAGCTTTGTGCTACGAATTATTGCCTTATGGGTATCAAGACCCATACTTTCAAGCGTGTGGTCTATTCAACACTTGAGTAACACAGGTTTTGATCAAAATGACAATGTATATTGAATTTTACTACAAACAGAGCGACTGTCACAGACTAGAATGTTACTAATAGTCAAGTGATTTGAGAGGCTTTGTATGCTTTCAGATGTTGGATTTGAAGAATGGTCTAAGTATTAAGGGGGTTAATCACGCCCTCCTGTCATATCCATACACTGTCGCCTGTCTGATATGTCGTTACTTGATTGAATATTTCTTTGAAATTTGAACTAGTTGTTTTTTGCACCTCATCTTTATCATCAATTTAGTTGGTAACCTTTGTGCCTCTGGGAAACAGCATTCTACGGGGTCTTCTCCATTTTTTCTGTGTTTTCTATCTCTCGATTTCTGATTTCAATCCACCTGCAGGTGTGGTCCTTGCAAAGTGATTGCTCCAAAGTATCAAGAGCTGTCGAAGAATTATAATGACGTGGTCTTTCTGAAGCTGGATTGCAACCAGGATAATAGGGTATGTATTCGTTAAACCCGGCATTCCCTTCTTATGAAACAATACACACATACACACAAAATTGATTAATGTGATAATTTTTGGCAGCCACTAGCCAAGGAACTTGGCATAAAGGTGGTTCCAACGTTCAAGATTCTGAAGAACAATAAGGTCGTTAAAGAAGTCACTGGAGCAAAACTTGACAATTTAATAGCGGCAATTGAGGATGTGCGGTCAAGTTAATAGTATTCTTTTCTATTATTTCTTCTGCTTATTTGTTTATAACGATGCAGATGATGTGTATCAATGTCATAATTAGTTCTAACTAAATTCAGTGTATAGCCGTGGATGATGAATTTTTCATTAGAGAAGACTGAAGTGATATATTTTGTATGCAGCAATAAATATTGTCTTTAAATTTCACTCGGCAATGTTTTATTTTTCCTTGGGTGAATAGTAGTCAAGAAAGCTAAATACCCACATTTTCATTTCACTTTCTGTTAGACATAAAACAATACATAGATTATGGTACAACACATGTGGATATTAGTTATGCGGAAAAGAAATATAAGAAGCAAAAACATCTTAAGTTTTATGTGGAGATTCTCTCTCCTAATGCTACTGGAGAAATAAAAATAAAAGAACTGCGAGCAAATACTTATTTTCGCGGAGGCAACGGACCAGGAACATGGTAATACGATAAGCAAATGATCCGTTCATCATTTTGTAACAACATTACTTTGCTTGAACGCAATACTTTAGTAATGGATGTTTATGGTTCAATAAGAAAGAAAGCATGATCAACATGAGGAGCAATAATATAACCAAACTACGAAATTGGAGAAGGCTAGAGTGGAAAGATTAAATCTTTGAGCTACTACTACCGCAATAACAAGCCTAGTATAATCCCACAATTGAAATCTGAGAAGAGTA
Organism: Nicotiana knightiana; assembly: GCA_005239525.1. NCBI lineage: Eukaryota > Viridiplantae > Streptophyta > Magnoliopsida > Solanales > Solanaceae > Nicotiana > Nicotiana knightiana. The sequence continues at coordinate 23,779 of ML393002.1, forward strand.
AGTACGCATGTAGAGAGACTATTTTCAAGGGCAGCCTGATGCACTAAGCTCCCGCTATGCGAAGGGTACGGGGAAGGGCCAGACCACAAGAGTCTGTTGTGCGCAGCCTTACCCCGCATTTCTACAAAAGATTGTTTCCACGACTCGAAACCGTGGCTTCCTAGTCACATGACAACAACTTTACCAGTAACGTCCCTCAGCACAAGGAAACATTGTTTTAAAGCACAATTACTAAAGCACGATATTGTTCTAATACCACACTCTCTCTTTAGTTTGCTCCCAAACAATAATCTCCCTAAAGTTTTTTATTGGTCCTTGTATGTATCAAAATCCGACTAAGAAAATTCAATGAATATGAATGAACATGTGTGGAAATTATGGCCGAGGTCGAGCAGAGCCCAACAACGAGAAGTCGCCGAACAAGACATCAAGGTCGAGGTCTAATAAATAAGCACAGGAGCAACGGCTAGAATAGTCTTGGAATTATAAAAAGGAATATTCAATCGAATACTCCCCTGGCTGTACTTTTTAGGGTTTAGGAATATCCCACATAAATAGCAAAATATAGGGAGCAAAAAGGGGAGATTCACTCTGATAAGAACTTTGGTAAGAAGTTGACTCTCGAGAGATAATACAAAAATCTTAGGTTTCCACTGTGATTGATTTTGTTGTTTATTCTACCTTTCCACTCACACGATCCAAGAACACTTTGTCTATTTTCATATCTATTTATCGTACGTTATTGTCAGAAGGAAGAATCATCCACATCATTCAATATTTGGGTGAATCATTCTTCCTATTTACATTTATTGCCATTTTCCATATTTATTGCTCACTATTGCCCCTTCATTTACTCTCAAAAGCTTTATTTATCAATCTGATAATTGCCTTTATGCGCTAGTGGACATTACTATTCAAACACGTAACTAGATCTAAGATTTATTATGCTTGACTAGGATTTGCCTTTCATCTTATTTATCCTTTAATTAGTTTAGCAAAAAATTTATACATTTTGGTCAAACAATTTGGCATCGTCTGTGGGGATTTTTTAGTCAAAGTCATAGTATTTCTAGATCTACAAAAAAAACAAAACTTTCTGTTTCCCCCTTGCACGACCTAATATGGCAGGAAATGGAGAAGAAAGATTGAAAGCAGTGGCAGGCCTTACTGCTAACCTCCTAAATACCATCAATAAGGTTAACGGAGAATACGAGGAGAACATGACGCCAAGCGTTTCACCTAGGCGGAGCAGTTCACCCCTCCCTCATGGTAGCATTACCGCCTCTCATGGAAAAGGAGCCTCTACGTCCACGACGTAAGAAACCCCACCAGCAGTGAAAAACTACTAGAGGAATGGCTAACGAGTACACTGAACAGTATACTCGACAAACCCACTCAAAGGCGAGTAGAGATGATGCATGAGTCGACGTCAGAACGGCAATCAATGAGCAGTACGCCTTTCCTCCTCCTTCAATAGGTATCATCATTCACATTGTTAATGATGCAGGTAATGATGCCCTCGCTGTCATTCTAAGAAAAATAGAGGAGATGGAGAACGAGAATAAAGCACCCCGTGACCAAATGAGGGAGCACCAAGAAAGAGTAGATAAAATATCGGGAGCCCCAAAACTTCTACCAAAACGGGATATCGGCCGGTTAGTGGAACAACCGTATAGCGATGAGGCTGCACCACATGCTATACCCAAAACATTCAAATTCCTACGTACTTAAAAATATATGACGGCACAACGGACCCTGAAGATCACATCGTCCACTACGTCACCGTAGAGAAAGGCAACGACCTTGCTAAAGAACAAGTGTCGTCTATACTGCTGAAAAAGTTTGGTGAAACTCTAATCGGGGGAGCTCTGACATGGTACTCACAACTGCCACCGCGATCTATAGAAACGTTTGAGGAGATGGCCGACAAGTTCGTCACCGCCCATGCCGGGGCCAAGAAAGTAGAAGCTCAAGGACTTCCTCGCCCAGTTCAATAGAGTAAGAATGACTCTTCCAAACGTATCAAAGGGAATAGCAGCTGCAGCTTTTCAAAACGGGTTGAATAGGGGCAGCTCGAGAGCGACCAAGAAACTGTTGAACAGGCTCATGAAGTATCCCCCCACCACCTGGGAGGAAATACACAACGCCTATAGTGCCGAGATGAGAGCAAACGAGAACGACCATAATGGACCAACCCACCGGTTGATGTCGGTCCATATGGAGTCAAGAAAGGACCGCAGAAATAATAGAAGAAGGGATCATCTGGGTCCGCGCCTCAATTGCGAGAGACATCAACTGTACGTCAGAACTGCCGTCATACCACCACCACCCACCACCATGACAAGGGCCCATACAGGCTGCAAACAGGAACTCATCGAAACGAAAGAGGTATGCCTCCACTATTATCTGCTCATAATTTTTGTGTCTCCCTTTCAGAAGTTGTCTACACCCTAGAGAAGCTCGGCCCAAAGGTGAAATGGCCATAAAATATGAAGTTCGACTCAAACACCAGAAAGTCGAACGCCCTCTGTGAATTCCATAGGAACAGGGCCACAAAACCGAGGACTGCATCGCCCTGAGATAAGAGGTAGTGAACAAGCTCCCCCAATGGAATTTAAGAGAGTTGTTGGGCGATCGAGGAAGAGAAAACTTCGCTCGTGGTCGAGAACAGCATCAAGGGACCCCAAAACCACCCTCCCCAGTCCGCACCATCCAGATGATTATCGGCGGAGGCGACGCCGCAACAATCAACCACGTGAAATTCACAACCACCCACAAGTTGAAGCGGTCGATCACCCATGAACGGTATGACAACCTCGAAGAAAGTATCATCTTCGATGAGTCGGATACCCACAGTTTGACTGTTCCTCATTATGATGCTCTTGTGATTACTTTACGGATTTCAGATACGGATGTAAAACAAATTATGGTGGATGACAAAAGCGGCACGTGTATTATCCACCCTAGAGTTCTCGCACAAATGAGACTCAAAGATAAGATAGTAATCACACTAACAGATTTTAACAATGTAGTTGAGCGGACCTCCAAAGAGATCACATTGCCGTTATGGCCGGTGGTATCACCCTGGAAACAATGTTCCACATCATGAATCAAGACACAGTGTACAACGCCATCATAGGACGGCCTTGTATACACGCCATAAGGACCATCCCGTCCAGCTTCTATCAGGTCATCAAGTTTCCCACCCCGTGGGGTGTGTTCACCATTCACGGCGAGCAACACACAGCCCAAGAATACTACCACATTGCCCAAGACTGTACGTACACCCAATAGTTGAAAAACAAAGGCGTAGAGGAATAACAATTAGCGAGGTCGAGTTCAGGCGATGACGAACAAACATATGTCATCAAAGACCCCGACGTCGGGGAAGCCACGAGATCAACTGTGGAAGACCCCGACCCCGTTCAACTGGATAAAAGCGACTACAACAAAAAAAGCTTATATCTTCCATAAACTCCAAGAACCAGGTAAATTCCATAAATTTTTAACTGACAACGCATACTTGTTTGCCTTCTCCCATGCAGATATGCCAGCATCTCGAAGGAAATAACAACACACATGTTGAATGTCGACCCATTCTACCCGCCGGTACGACAGGTTAGAAGAAAATTCAATGCCGCAATAAATGATTCCGTCCACGAAGAGGTAGAAAAACTACTTGCAAACGGCTTCATCAGGGAGTCAAAGTACCCCCCCCCCCATTGGGTCGCGAACGGGG